>CM042438.1:30678810-30938810 GCA_023631565.1 Gymnocephalus cernua | reverse complement strand
CTAGCTAACATCAACATCGGCAGTCACACAAACATCAATGATCCGATGTCTTTTTGATAATCTAGCTACACGTTTTTCTTGCGGTATCCTTTCTACAATAAGCGGTGCTAAAAGTTACTATAATCCGTTCAAGGAGTTGATAAGCAGACAGATTAGCGAGCTAGCAGCGTTGCGTCCCTGCTAGCGCCGTCAGCTGGGTTGAAGGCGGAGCTGTTAGGCCGAGGTGTGTGGGGATGACATCATCGATACGCACGTATGCGGTTTCGCCGTCCATATGAAGCCAAACGTGAGCCGGCTTTTTTTTTATTCACCCTGGGACCAGGTTTCAAAAAAGTGCGTTTACGGGCAGTGCGTTTACAGGATTCATGTGGACAGTCGGCCCAAACGATGCAAAAGATGTGCGTTTGCATTGAAATACGTTTCCGTGTGGATACCACCTCAGAGAGAAGTGCAGCCAGGCATTTAAGTGGCACCGAAATCCGAATTGCTATTTGGTCCGGTAGATAGCGGTCGTATTGGTGCCATATTAGCAGACACCAATGGGTCTTGTTTCATAACGTGTTCGTTTTCATTTCACTCATATCTTACAACAAGATATACATTAAAAATCAGACAACAATACTATTGCAGTGGAGGAGATAGTCTTGCCAAAATCCTTCACATTGAACTAACATTGTAGGACAACACAATTCGCTTCATCTTACGTTAACTGACAAGCCGACAAGCTTGCTTATTCCATTATAACGTTAAACACGTTAACAACGTTAGAGAAAACAATTACATTGTTGGCAGATAACAGCACTTAGTCTACCTCAAACTGTCAGTGATAGTGACATAGCACCACAGATGTTTTATTGTGAAGAAGTAGTTCTTGAAACTCCTGTTTATGGGAAATTGTAACATTCTGAAAAATTCTGGTGGCAGGTAACAATTTAAAATACAAAATATAATGGAATATTATTATATTCAGTAGTCCAGTAAGGGACATCGGCCAGATAGACAACACTTGACCCCAAAGTCCAGTTGTTTAATTAGCATGAACAGGGCTTTATGGTAACCTTTTTTCCCCAAGGAGCACATTTTGCTCCCACTGTGAAAAATGTAGGATTGATTTACAGAGGCTACTGCTTTTACTGCTAAATTGAACAATAACACAATAATGTTATGGATACAAAACATTGTGATGCGTTTTCTACATTCTATTGATCAAAAATGATCAGTGACGGAGATCCCGTTTGAAGGTGACGTGCTTGATTTTGACTGAATGTCCCAATTTGGGTAACTTCTGATTGGGTCGGTCAGCCCAACTCTGGACCAGGCCGGCTGTTGCCGACTGGCCAAATGCTTAATATGTATTATTATTATTATTATTATTATTATTATTATTATTATTATAATAGTGAAATCGTGCTAGCGATAAAAACCCGTCATATGCGCTGTTGGCCTGTAAAGACAATTTATTTGTAAAATTTAAAAGAAAAATCTGACCGGCCCACATAAAAAAAAAAAAAATGGTCCGGCCCTTCTGGCATTTGTCAGAACTGCCAGATGGCCAATCCGCCCGATTCAGAACATCCAGTCAGTTTATAAACTCGGTGCTCAGCTGAAGGTGAAATCCCTCCAGGTGTTCTTTAAGTTTCTCCCTCACATCTTCTCCTATTTCCACCAGAGTAGTGTTGATAATAGAATGCTGGTCACTGTGGTTATCATCATGTCTGGACGGACATTCGCTGCTCTCTGTCATGTGTTCCAAGTCTCCTTTAAGACCCAGTTCTGACACAAGTATGGTTTGTGCTTCATCAGAGACTTCCTCCTTCTTGAGATAACTTTGTAATCCATCTTCAGCAAGAACAGGTACCAGAATGACCTGACCCTCAGCACTGTCCCGTATCCAAAACAGCTGCTGCTGCTGCAGGTCTAGGTGATGCTCCTGACCCATAGCCTCAGCCTCCCCTTCACACACGTCAGAGAGCAGCAGCGTCTTCTGAGAGCCTAAAAACGGCAAACTCTCCTCATGAATATCAGACAGCGACACTCCAGCAGGGAGCGCCTGGTGAAGATTTTGAGTTTGGAGTAGTACTTGGGACTTTGGACTTTTCCCAGTTGGTCTTTCCAACCTGACTATTTGTATGTCTTTGGCATTTTTAGCTGTGCCACAAGCACTGGTTTTAACGCTTCTCTGAATCGTCAGAGAATCCTCAATCCGCGCTGTGGGCTGGACATCTTTCCCAGTCGTTGAAACTTTGCATGCTACCTGACCACCAACCTGCACCTGCCCTCTTCCACAGTAAAAGCAGTATCCCTTCTCCTCCTCAGACCAGCTGTTGGTGTCTGGAAGAAAATGTTCCCTCAACTCAATATGATCCACACATCTGTCCTCAAACAAACCTGTATCCTCAGATTTAGCATCAGTCCCACTCTCCTCCTGGTTAGAACCTCCTTTGCCTCGTCTCTTCTCCCCCCCTGATGTCCAGCTCTCCCTGTCTTTACAACCATCTTTTGACACAAGTAGAGTGTGCTTTAGCCGTTTATCACGTAGCCTCAAGACAGTGCTCCGCAAGCGGTTCTCCCTCCGCCGGGCTGCATGCAATTGTCGTAGAGCCTTCTCCAAGTAGTCAATAGCCTGGTCGTAACGTCTCCTCCACAGCAGTGGGCAGAGCTGAGCATAGCTGTGCTCTTTCGGCAGGTAGAAGCCTGGAGGAGGGGGCAAACGCCTCATGTAACGTGATGGGGAGAGGGGACGAGACACTGGTGCTGGTGACGGAGTACATTCTTGCTGCAAGAGCTGCTTCACCCCTGGCTGCTCTTCAGAAGATGCAGGGATGTTTTCATTAGTCTCCTCAGCTGTTGCCACTGCCTGAACTGTGGGTTCTTCTGACGTTTTACCCCTGTCCGTGTCCTGCCGAGCATTCTCCTGGTCGTCTAAGCGGGGATTCTTTCTACAGTAAAAAAAGAGATAAAATGACAAATGTTGTTTGTTCCATTACTTTTTCCTTTACATGGCAGGACATACAGGTGGGTGACAAATGAAAGGACAAACTGCTACTGAGCATTTAACACATTTACAAAGATAGACTGGTGAGAAAGGCCAATAATAAACATTGTACGTGACTACACACACCCCCTGGCATCTCATTTTTACACACACCCCCTGGCATCTCATTTTAAACTACTGCCATCTAGCCGTCGTTTCTGCCAACCCCTTATGACCGATCCAAATTGTCTTTTGAACCACAAGCCATAAGAGCCTTAAATCAGTCAAACTAAGCTAGATGTCCAGCTGGCGTCGTCATACCCAAGGGTGTATAGTGTATACAGTGCCGATCCTGACCTCCCTGGGGCCCTAAGCAAAATTCTGCTAAGGGGCCCTCTACCTGACCCGTGATGCAGTGAGCTATGTAAACCATTGGCCACACAGTCACACCTGACACTTCAGTGCTCCCAATACAATCCTCCCTCCTCTAAACAAAACAGTCAAAGAATAAGTACAACAATATAGAACAGAATGAGGTTCAAACAAACAATATTTATTGAATAGAGTATTTTCTATAATATTAAGATAACAAGTGCATATTATTAAATAAGTGAATATTAACGTAAACATAAATAACAAGAAAATAATAAATTATAACCCTGAACTTTGGCTTTTGGGATTAACTTTGGTTCTCTCTACAGCCTGGGCATTTTTGGCATCAGTATGGGCACCACCAGACTATTTGGACTGTCTAGAATAAGTAGTAAATAGTACAATTTTTGTACAAGTGAACATGTAATTCCTGATATCAAAAATAGACATTGGTAGATAAAAATTAAATAAGTGGCCCTACTAGTGAAAATAATCAAGAATTGACATTGCAAATAGTAAAAAATCGAATTCTTGATATCAAAAATGCATAAACTGTGAATGAATAAAAGCTAAAATGGCTTGCCATTGCATGTTAAAGTTTTTATTTATTTATTATTATGCATGTTGAAGCAATTCTTGATTTATGGTTATTATTTACTGAGGGATGTGCATCCATATTGACCAGTATGTCCAGCTAATCAACATTTTAAATTCAATATAGCCTATAAATCAATGTCAAATTGTCAATACATTGCTTTCCATCTTGCATAATTAGTGCAGTTGTTTACACAATGTCAGATAATCAGTGTCTTAAAAGTATGTATAATGTGTACTTTGATGAAGAGTGCCATCATTCACGCCCATATATTGTAGCCTACAGTCTGTCTGGTCTTCACATATATTTCTGCTTGAAAAATGCGCGTTTCATTTCGTGCACGCGCCTAACGCACGATAACACACCCGACGCGGTTATCTTTTCCGAGCTGCAGTAAACAAACACTGTTGCACTTTTGTCGTTTATCAAACGTAATAAATAATTGTATTTTACTCTCACGTTTGTCAGGCACAAAGTCACAAAACACAGCCCCGGAAGTGACTGGCGTTAGCAGCTAGACACAGACCAAGAGATGCACTGCCTGCCTGCCCAGCTAGGTTAGCAAGACCGAAAAAAGCACAATAGAAATGCACATAAACATAACTTTACTTTGCTGACATCAAACTTGGAGAGGAGAGAACACAAGTTTACCTGATTGTTGTTCCCGCAACTCACTCTCATGGTGTTTTTTTTTCCTCTTTTCGTGACCAGAAGGATAGTTTCGCTTAATTTTGTCATGGATGTTGTAAACATTAATTGACGCGCTATGACATGAGGGGGAGGCGGGGCCTCGAGTAATTTGCGGGGCCCTACGCAGCTTGCGTAGTGAGCGTATAGGGCGGATCGGCTCTGAGTGTATAGTAGTGTGTGATGTATGTTCTTCATGTTATGTCTGTTGGTGGCTGATGTAGGGACTATTTGTTTGATCATATGTCTGATGTCCTGTCATGAAGTGCCTTGCGACTGTGCCGCAAACCCAACGGCCCCACGGGGCCAATACATTTATCTACTACTAAACCTCTGCGCATTCAATTCTTAGCATTTTATTAGCTACAGTACTGTGTAAAGATGGGTCGATTACCTTTCCGGTCCGTTGGACAAAGCTAAACCAGTTTGATTTTAACAGTTGACACGATTTGACACTATGACACCTTCAAGCAAATTAATTAAATATAAATATTACTAAATATTTACATCAGACCAAGCTTAGTACTGTGTACTTTATATTGCAGTGTTGTTTCTTCTGCCCAAATGCTAACATTGGCTCTTGTATTGTATAATTAGCTGCCAGAATTGTGTGTCCGTCATGTGTGAGTAATGTTTGTAACTTATTTTTATTGAGTCTTTTTCTGTTTTTTTTGCCCACATTGTTCATCAATCAAACCCAATATTAGTGTGACTAGAGTGTGCTTGTTGGAGGTACAGGGGATGCAGATCAGGGGTCCGTTTCAGGTAGGAGGTTCAACAAACTCTGAGTCTGAGCCTGATCTCTGAGTTGATTGAGCCTGAGATGGGAAACTGAGTTTTCGGTTTCACAACGGCTGATTCGAGTTGGTTCAATCAACTCGGAGTAGGTTGACTCAGGGTTACGCGCGTGCACCAAAGACAGGATGAATGGAGCCATGATACTACGATTCACCATGGTAACAACCACAACCAAACGGGTCGGCGGAAATACTCATGCGCACATACAGCGAGTTTGAACATGTATTTCGTTAAAAAAGCAACACAGTGGCTGCTGCAAAGAGAGAGAAATTGCGCTGGAGAAAATTGCTGCTAGAGTAAATGCTTATATTCCAATATGATGTATATCATATTTAATCATAAGCTAATATTACTTCAAATCTATTTCAGTTAGGTGCAATATTGCGGGCGAAAAAGTCATAGGCTAATCCCATTCTGAGGCTGCAGCACCATCATTAACAGAATTATAATTCATAATCTTTCATTTCAAAGGGTTTACATCATTCACCTGCAATCCTGTGGAACTCCTTTTTAATGTCTCTGACTGGTCTGTGTCCATGGAACACTACAAATGTTAAAACTCTTTACTTTCACTGACCCGTAGACACTCACGCTCAAAGTGGACGCTGCTTAAACTTTGTTATAAATTTGACGCATTAAATCTTCAAAATATATGGTCATGCAGCACATCGGTTGAAAGCTTAGACTGTCAGGATTTAATTAAGCCCAAACACAAAGCATGAGATGATTTATAGCAGTTATACAACGTTTCAGAGCGATCTCTTCTGATGGCGCTTTATTAAAATTATTATTATCACCAAGGTTGTAGAGACAACTGTAATGCAAGAATGTGCTGGGATGTAGCGCACGTTAGTGATATGAGGACGGATAAGGTCATGTAGGATACATAACTGATAGACTGGGAAGAAAAACCATAGCGCTCAAATAGGAAGTTATCTGGAAATTAAAATGCGTCAATATCATCTTCCGACATATGTTTAACTCCCTGCCATACAGCGTCTTCATCAACGGGATCGTCGATAAAAGGAAATGCCATGTTTTGAGAAAAAACAATGTTTTAAAGTCTGCCTAACAGTTAATAAACCAACAATGTTTTATTTTATTCACGCCAATATAACAAACTGTGCTGAAATGCTCCTGATCCAGACTGAATGAATGAATGAGGAAATGAAGAGCTCTGTGTCAGAGGGAGGAGCGTTAATTCTCTTCATACATCCATGGGGAGGAGTCTGAGAGAAACTCGAGGTTTCTTCAAGAAACTCGAGGTTTCTTGAAGAAAACCTGCTCCCGACCAGGTTAGGTTCACAGGCTCAGTTACCATAGTAACTGACTCTGAGGTTAAGTTACCTCTCTTTCTGAAACGGAAAACTCAGAGTTTCCCTCATCTCAGGCTTAACAAACTCAGAGTTTCCACTAAACCTCCTACCTGAAACGGACCTCTGGAGTAATACACCGGGCAAAGAAAAGAAAATACAAACCGTATCTGCCTTTCATTACAATGGAAAACATGACATTGTTGGCTATCAAGATGGATGATCTAACACTGTACGGACCCTCTTTTGCACCCGGTGCAGCGCAAAGCCCAACCAAGTGTCTTTGCTAGTTTAAAATCGACACAGTCAATTTCCCATTTAACACCCGCGTCGTTTAAATAGCAAATGCACCTGCTCCCATCTGTGCGCCCATGGCCGTGCTGCTCTTACAGGGAGGTGTGTTCAGGTGAATTCTTTTTTTCAGAGAGTTTCACATTCCTGTGCCGGCTTGCTAGGTGCTTGCTCAGATTTGAGGTGGAATTTTTCGCTGCAGATTAAAGTTTTCTTCCCACGCAGAGTGTACAGCGGACGCTGATGTTTTTGTCACCTTTAACCGAGTCAAACTCAAAGTAATGTCGGTACTACCAAGCATTAAACGCTGCATGATCCTGCTCTCTCCCGCGCTCCATGTTGTCTCTTGTTCAACACTACACATGTCGGTGTTTACACTGATGTCGCGGCGCTCATACGTCATCGTCACTCACGAGACAGTCTCACCAAACAAAATCACGGTTAAGTAACGCAGTAACACAGCCTGCTTACGGGGAGGTAACAGTAATCTAATTACTGTTTTTGCAATTGTAATCCCTTACTTTACTCGTTACTTGAAAAAAGCAATCAGATTACAGTACCGCGTTACTTCTAACGCGTTACTGCCCATCAGTGCGCCCAAAACACGCCTATGAATTAATGAAGACACTAAGTACAACCCTTTTGAACCATGCGGACCCTTTTATCCGTCGTCAAACTAGCAAAAGTGGATTTGGACACGCCCTAAGCTCACCTGTGCCAGGCGCTTCACGCCGTGCGCTTAGATCGTTAAAATAGGGCCCTACAAGTTACTGCTTGAATTATCATGGACAATGTTATTCCATACTTTACACACATAGAACTCCACTGACTATAGCATACGTTCTGACAGCCTAATCACTACGCCTGTGCACATACATTTAGCCTTAAAAATGTGAGCCTTACCGAGCTTCACAGAGCTGCTAGCATGGCTGTGGTAAAGCACTTTGTAATTTTGTTAAGAAAATTGCTATACGAATACATTTTATATTAGATTATTAACCACATTTTAGAATTTACAAATAACTAAAGTAACATAAATGATCAAAAAATGTATTAAATGTAGAATATATTGTTTTGCAGATTGCCTGTACTTTTAAAAGGCAAAAATAAAGTCACTAGCAACCGTGTGGAAGGTGTTAGAGAGGTATCAGGCAGGTGTCTTGGACAGTGGCAAACGAGCAGCACTTGTTCTGCACCGGTCGAGAAACTGCCGCGATAAGCAGCACCACAGTGGCAATCTGTCGGCAGTTCAGAGACGCTAGTATGACTCACCATCAACTGTGGGGTGGGGCTCAAATGTCCAGGAAAAACCCACAGTAGAAGTTACTAGTTGCTGTTAGTCGGTTTTGGTATTTTTGTCTGCCAATGTCCTGACACCTGCCTGAAATCTGCCAGATGCCTGCCAATCACTTGCCACAGAGGTGCCAGTGCCACTCAGACTTGCTGCACAATATGGCACTCTTAACTGGGTCATTACTCCTTCCGGTTAACTTATGTAACAGCTGCATTCGCCTAGTCAACATGCGTCAGGTACATTTATCTAGATGCCTTCTTTCACCTCAAAAATGTTGCACTAATGTGGTTAGAATTGTTAAAAACCATTCAAATGTAAAACGTTCATTGGACAAGGGATACAAGTTTTTCTTTGAGCAGTTCATTCATGATTACAAAGGTTTGTACAGTATTCAATTCAATTGTATTCATAGTTGCACTGCTCATGACCAAATGACAAAATGTGACTCTGTATCAACTTGTGTACCTGACAGCAATGTCTTCTTGTCTCTGTGGTGTTCCTGGTCTTTTGCATTTGGTTGTTGAAGAGGAATCAAATACAGTGGGAAATGCATCTTCCTTTAGTCTTCTGATCCCACTGTGAGGGAAACGGTCAAACACATTTTAGGCTGCTATCCAAACACCATCAGCAGTACTCATATTCTGCACCAATGGTCAATAACAGAAACCACTGATATCTGTAATCTCTAATGTCCTGTTTGAGTCTACATACCTGCATCCAGTCAGTTCAAAGCTCTCAGGTGTGAAGTGTTTGGAGCAGAAGTAGACAAAGTCAGTCTGAGGATCCCAGTAGTCTGCACGGTGGGAGTTGGTGATCCAAAGGTTCCTCCGAGTAGCTCCTTTAGGTAACCTAGCCATCACAATAACAAATTATAATGTTGTCGTCACATTGAAGTCAATATACAACCTCACGTTAAATAGTGAGACATTTAAGAATGTCATTGTACTATCAGTGTATTCTTTTTTTGTCATTAACAATTTTTTATTTATTTTTTAAACATACAAAACATAGAATTCGCAACATGAACATACCAAACCCCCCCTCATCATCACCACCCACCCAAACAAAAATCAAAAAAAGATGACACAGTGACTACAATATTCGAGACCATACAACAAAATAACAAAACAGACAACAACCTATTAACAAACATATGTATAAATGATATCATAAGCCCATCATACACGTTTCTCCCCAGCACAAAGCTTCTTAGGACTCCTCCAGAAAGTTCAGGTACTTTCCCCATTTTCTAATCTAAACATCCAATCTGGAAAACCGTTTGTATGACATCTTTTCAAATGCCGCCACCCTAGTCATCTCACGAGCCCACTCCTGGATTGACAGCACAGCTTCATTCCTCCATCCTCTTAAAAAAATCTGTCTGGCTATCATTAAACTATGTGTTTATCCATCCCGCTTAGGATTGACCCATCTCCCACAACAAATAATGTTGGGCTGAATGGAACCTGGGTCCCTGCAGTCCGACATAGGTTACCATGTATCCCTGTCCAAAATCCCTGGACCTTATTACAGGACCATAGGAAATGAAGTAATTGGCCGTTCTCTGTCTTACATTTCCAATAATTTGGTCTTTTAGACAATTTTTGAAGTGCCCATATTATGAAAAAAAAAATCACTTTTTCTAGGATTTGGGGTGTTATTTTGTGTCTCTGGTGCTTCTACACGCTACAAACTTGGAAAAAAAACATCCATGCTGTTTTGAGTGAGCTACAGGTTTCTGAATGTCCTCTTCCTTCAGTCTCCGGGTGAGCTGTTCAAAATCTGCACAGCTTTTTGTCAGTAGCTGAGACAAGGTGGCTAACCGCTGCTAGCTCGTTCTCAATGGCAAAACACTGCTACGACACACACTAGTTCACCATAATCTACAAAAGAATTACTTACATGTCCCTGTTCTGCAGGTATTCCACGCAAAGTTGGAAGTGCGCCCTCGTTAAGAAGAAGTCTCCCGGCTAATCCTGCCTTGACTAACTGAAGTTAGAGAAACAGCTAGCTATCTGTTGTGATTCATACCTAGCTACTGAGCATGTGCGACTCCCTACAAAGATGGTAAAGAAGTGCGATGTCTCACTCTGTAGCTAAACAGAGCTGAACACAGGGTGAAAAGAGGAACTGCAGCAATGTGCAGTACAACACAAATATGTGTGTTTTTTTTTATTAAACCATGTAAACCTATTCTGGTACAACATCAAAATACAATTATGAACCTGAAAATGAGCATAATATGGGCACTTTAAACAATCTGGAGGGAGTCCAATATGAATGGGACAAAAAACACCTCAGCCATATTGTAAAGGTGGCTGGCAAGGTGATAGTTTTCCCACAGTCCCCCTTGATGGATATCTTTGACCAGCAAGTACTCCACAAGGCCCGGTCTACAACCCCAAATCAGAAAAAGTTGGGACAGTATGAAAAACACAAATAGAAAACGAAAGTAGTGATTTCTAAATGTACTTTGACTTGTATTCCATTGCAGACAATGTGAACACAAAATATTTCATGTTTTGTCCGGTCAACTTAATTTCATTTGTAAATATATATCTTTTCCTGTCATTCAGACCTGCAACACATTCCAAAAAAGGTTGGGACAGGAGCAATTAAGGGATAGTAATCAGGTAAATAATGATGTGATTTGAAACAGGTGATGTCAACAGGTGATTGTAATTATGATTTGGTACAAAAGCAGCATCCAAGAAAGGTCTAGTCCTTTAGGAGCAAAGTTGGGCCGAGGATCGCCAGTTTGCCAACAAATACGTGAGAAAATTATTGAAATGTTTAAAAACAATGTTCCTCAAAGAAAGATAGGAAGACGTTTGCTTATTTCACCTTCAACAGTGCATAACATAATTAAAAGATTCACGGAATGAGGAGGAATTTCAGTGCGTAAAGGACAAGGGCGCAAGCCTAAGCTGAACAACCGTGATCTCCGATCCCTCAGGCGGCACTGCATCAAGAATTGTCATTCACCTATAAGCGATATCACCACATGGGCTCAGGACTACTTTGGCAAACCTTTGTCAAGTACCACAATGCGTAGTTACAGCCACAAATGCGAGTTAAAACTGTACTGTGCCAAAAGGAAGCACTATGTTAATAGTGTCCAGAAGCGCCGTCGACTTCTCTGGGCTTGGAGGCATCTGGGATGGACCATCACACAGTGGAAACGTGTACTGTGGTCAGATGAATCAGTATTTCAGGTATTTTTTGGGAGAAATGGACGCTGTGTGCTCCGGACCAAAGAAGAAAAGGATCATCCAGACTTACCAGCAACAAGTCCAAAAGCCAGGGTCTGTCATGGTATGGGGTTGTGTCAATGCCCTTGGCAAAGGTAACTTGCACTTCTGTGATGGCACCATTAATGCCGAAAAGTACATAGAGATTTTGGAGCACAATATGCTGCCTTCAAGAAGACATCTTTTCCAGGGACGTCCATGCATATTTCAACAAGATAATGCAAAACCACATTCTGCACACATTACAAAGTCCTGGCTGCGGAGGAAGAGGATACGGGTACTTGACTGGCCTGCCTGCAGTCCCGACCTGTCTCCAATAGAGAATGTGTGGCGCATTTTGAAGCGCAAAATGCGACAACAAAAACCCCGTACTGTTGCCCACCTTAAGACTTGTTTGCAGCAAGAATGGGAAAATTACACCTGAAACACTTCATCACTTGGTGTCTTCAGTCCCTAAACATATTTTAAGTGTTGTGAAAAGGAATGGCAACATTACAAAGTGGTAAATACTTTACTGTTCCAACTTTTTTTGAAATGTGTTGCAAGAACCAAAATAGGAATTTGTTTTTTTTTAAACAAAAACAATAAAAATCATGAAGAACACATTAAATTATGTGCTCTTGTATTGTCTGCAATGAAATACAAGTCAAAGTACATTTAGAAATCACTACTTTCTTTTTTTATTTGTGTTTTCCATACTGTCACAACTTGTTCTGATTTGGGGTTGTATATTAGACTGCACAAACCACCCCCTTCACTCTGAGGTTGTAACACTCCCCTCAGGTCGCAGATTTGACGCGTTGGAGGTGGCGCGCGCATTTGTGACATCAAAATTACGTAATTTCCGGGCGGCGCATCCGATTTTCAGCGCGTGAGCTGAGGGCGCGCACCAGTCTATTTTTTTCAGCGGCGCCCGACAAAACGGAAACAGTAAGCCTGAACGAGCTCCTGGGAAACCGGATGCCAGGACTCGCCAAGTGACTGCAAGTCTCTCCTGTAAACTTACTGGGTTAAGATGAGGGTTTTTTTTGTGAACGAAAGGCTTGATCTGACGGAGTAGGTCATTGATTCAAATCAAAGCATTGACGGCACAGTTGCTGCCTGTTCTGCCGTTGTTTATCTTTTTCTTCTTCTAGTCCTTAGAAAGAGCAACGTCGGTAGCCTTTGCTCCTTAGTGCCACCGCTGTTCAGGAGAAGACTGCAGCTAGTGTCGCGACCACCACGCGCGAGTATAAATACTCACGGCAGTCCCAAGACGTCACAATTTCCGCACGCACTTTTGAAAGCGCTAGTATAACTGAAGCTTTAGAGTACCCTGGTTCAAGACCAATTGGAGTATATATTTCTTTGTCCCATGTGCAACAACTCAGCTTAATTTGCACATGCAATGTAGAATTTTTTAGAGATTGCTCCAGTGGTGATAAATTGTGATGTGTGTATTACATAGAGGAAACATTTTTCTACTCATGTCTTTGTATTGCTGTCTTGTTTATTTGTATGTTGTCTGAATGGGTTTCTTTTTATCTTGCACTCCTGACTGCATATCAAGCTTCCTTTGTGATAATAAAGTGACTGAACTGAAGTGTCAGCCCTCATCACAGACAGAAAATCAGCAGGTAAAGACACGCAAAAATAAAAAATAAATAAAAAACTTGCCGTTCTTATAATCAATGTGTCCGGTCTCCATGTTGTAACAACCTTGATGTTTTGAATGGCGTTTTCCCCGAAAAAACATCGGCTTAAACCTTACAACATATGTTGCAGCCATAGACTGTATAAAAAGATTGCAGTACAGTTAGGGATGGGGCCGATCCGATCCAGTATCGGGACCGATACCAGCGAAATTCGGGTATCGGATTTTCCCGATCCAACCTGCGGAGATTTCCGATACCACGAGCCATGTCTGCACTTTAACGTTGTCTGCTGAAATTGCTCCAAAAGTGATTCCTGCTGGCTGGTCTGCTGGTTGGCTGCAAACTGTGGAGTACATTTCCTGAACGGAGGCGCGGCTCAATGAGACACAGAGTTATGAGACACGTCCCCGCTCAGGAAGTCCATTCCGCAGTTTGCAGCCAGCTAGCAGGTTAGTAGCATGAGCAGCATTGTGGCTAGCTCGATGCTATCCTGTGTGTCCGCTGTTTGGAAATACTTAACACTGGAAACACAGCAGAGCAAGACAGCAACATGCAAAAACAAAACAGGACTTTCACAATCGTCTGTCTGCCGGTGTTGTCGCTGGCTTGTGGTGTTTCATTTCCCCGTTGTTGCGTCCCCCAGAGACCGCTGATCGTGTCCCGACGGCCGCTTTTTCAGAGCAGCCGCTGCGCAGCCGTGAAAACAGAGGTGTGTGTGTGTGTATGTGTGTAACTAAGTGTGTGTGTAAGATGTTTACAGTTATTGCACTTTTCTTATATTTCAGATATTTGACATTTTAAAACGTTGATTTGTTGATGCTACAAGAGCCAGTGTGCTTGATTTGCGCTGTTCACACACTGTTTTATTGATTGCGTGTGTGTGTGTGTGTGTGTGTGTGTGTGTGTGTGTGTGAGAGAGAGAGATTTTTACACTTGCACTTTTCTTATATTTCAAGACTCAAGTATTTGACATTTTGGGAATGTAATAAATATTGACATGACAATCAATTTGAAACCCTTACAGTTGCATATCTGTTTTCAGAATGAGATTTTTACTGTTTTTCTGACTTCCTTTTCTGACCTTATACTTACCTCAAGTTGCCTTTTGGGACATACATGCATACGTACGTCCATATCATACTTGCCCGTTGAGAGGAGTTTATTTCAGCATCATATAAAATCAACAATAATGATAATAATAATATTAAAGCAAACAGCTCTGGTATCGGAATAGTATCGGTATCGGCCGATATCCAAATTCAGGTATCGGGATCGGATCGGAAGTGAAAAAATGTGGATCGGTGCATCCCTAAGTACAGTGTTTCCATTTCAGCTTAATGTGAGAGTCTTTACTGTGTTTTGCTGTCATTTATGGCCACGCTCCTTTCCGTTGATCTATTCCACTTTATTGTCAATAAAGTAAAAAAAATAAAAATAATATTTACGCATGCCGACAATGCAGAGTGCAGACGCTTTACAGCACAACGGTCCAACAGCTGAGCAGACAGAGAGCAGAGAGGGCGACTGCAGTACAATTTCTACCTTGTTGCTCTCTCTGCAAATATAAGCTGCTGTTTTAGGCTACAAAACGTGCATGCAGGCTGAAATTTAACCGTGCGGTTTTGTCGGGATTAAGCTAAACAGAAGGAAACTCAGCTAGCTGCTAGCTGCTAGGCTAAAGGGCAATGGTTAAACACTGCAGCGGTAGTCTCGCTTTGCCAGACCCTCCTCCAAAGCTATTGAGATCAGTGTAAAATTCTTTAAAAATCTTGTTAATAACTACAGTTGCTGTTAAAACATCTCCAGAATTGGATCTAACTGGAGAAATAGTTAAAGCCAATTCCCTCTGTTTAATGTATAATGTTCCTGCTTTGTTGCCCAGTTCAAATAATGTGTCTTGCCCTTAATATATTGAATTCAACCTTAGAAGATAGAATATTATTGCACTGGTATTTTAACTGAGTCAAGTTTCTCAGGCCATCTGCGACATTCTTCGCTTAATCTCAGTTTCAGCATGTTTGATTTTACTCACTATTTTAACAGTGCTTTAGCACTATTCCTTTTACTAAATGAAGCGCGTTGTATAATGCATCCTCTTATCACAGCTTTTAAGGCCTCCAATGCCACACCTGAAGACTACTAAGACTGCATAGACTCTAATAAAACTGCATAAAGAACTCACTTGTGAAAGGTGATACCAGCATTACGAGTCTCACGGTTGTCCCGAGATTTGCAGCCGCCTGCTGAGCAATGTCTTGGCATCTGAAAGTGATACAGTGAAGAGAAAAAAACATTTGACAACACTTGTAGTTAATTCAGTCTGACCAGAAACCTCAAACACAAAACATCCTGTTCAGACTACAATAAGAGAAACATTATGTGTAATGTCACCTTTTTAATACTATCAACTAGGGGTGTGAATCTTCACTTTTCTTACAATTCAATTCGATTATGATTATCCTGTCAACGATTCCATACGATTCGATATCCCAATGCATCATGATTTGCCATCTCCTCAAATTTAATATATATTTCTCACATCAACAAATTCAAGCAGTCACATATATATGAACTCCCATTTGTATTGCATCTGCCCTAAAAAAAAGACACTTCCTGAATGTAGTGGAGTCTGAACACAGCATACAAAAGGCAAAAACAAAATCGATGCAGAATCATCCACGTCCGCATCGCAATGCTTCGATGCGATGATTAATTTCAACACCCCTACTATCAACTATATTTTTTGCAGTTAAAAATCCACCGGAGTTTAAAATTCCAACACAAAGAAAGGGGAAGGAAGGCGAAAATACACGCATCCAGCGGAATTTACAGCGCACACAGATCAGCGGCCTCCAGCCCCTCCCACCCGTGAGGTCACGTGCCACATTCATGACAGTGTTAACGCTGCCCTAATTTCAACACCCCTACTAGGCCTGAGCGAAAAATCGATTAAATGAATTAATTCGAATTTTTTGTTGCGGGCGATTTAAAAAATAAGTAAATCGAGTTTTTGTGTAATGGCGCATTTTTGGCTCTCCGGAGCTTCCGTAGAGTTAGTTTTTTTATAGCAGTATGGCAAGCGACAATAACATCATAGCACACACACAAAACAGCAACAGCAAGTGACAACATGGCTACCGGTGAGAGTGGGAAGTTTGTTCCCAAGAAAAGAATAAAATCATCTGTTGTTTGGGACTGGTATGAGTTTGCCGCGACAGACGTGGAGCAGCAAACCCCGCGCTGACACTTTTGCCTAAAGCCCTTCGCAGTCAAAGGCAGCAAATTTCGGTGCCTGACTTTACACTACACTCGACAGCAGGTAACGTTAGCCTACCTTAGCTAGCAGTTGGATTAAACACGGTTAAAATGCTGACAGGTAACGTTAAACAGTGTAAAGTGTGACTGTATATCAGCAGTCAGCTCTGCAGCGCAGCAGCTGCCGACATCGGAAAAACACAGACGGTGCATTCACTGAAACTGGTAACCTACAGCCTCGCGGTGCATTCAAAGTTATTGTAAAATACCCTTTTCCCATCTGGTTGTTGTTTTTGTCGTTCAACAGCAATTTACTGGTGAAATAAGTTATTGTTTATTATAAGTTATAGTTATTACATTACTATTAAATCATTTAATTTTGACCATATGGCCTTAGTAATAAACAATGTGTTCTTAAATGTCACCGAATGTTGTTTAGTAGGCCTATCCTTTTTGTTTCTTCGTTTTTTTTTACTTTCTTAAAAAGTATCGGTTCAGGCACCGGCACCGTTTTAAAAGTACCGATTTAGCACCAGTATCGGAAAAAAAACAAACAATACCCAACCCTATTAATAAGTAGGGGGGAAAATCAGAAAAAAAAAAATCGGAAATCGAATTAAAAAAAATTTAATATCGGAGATTTTATTTTTAGGCCATATCGCCCAGCTCTAACCCCTACTATCAACTATATTTCTACACCATGTCGTCACCATGTGAAATTCTATAAAGAAATGTACAGTTGAAACTAACTATTTTTAATCTGCTGATTATTTTCTTGATTCTCTATTTAGTCCATAAGATGTAAAAAAAAAAAAAGTTTTGAAAAATGACAATTCCCTGAGCCTAAACTGAAGTCTGACACGTCTTGTTTTGTCCCACAAGCAGTCAATCAATGGGATCAAAAGGTGCTTCTAAAATGTACTGGGGTGCCAATCAGTGTGTCAGCAAAGTGTAGATGTAGGTTTTAGGTGGAGCCATCAACTGTAATAGCACACAACAGAATAGTGTACATAACATACATATTACATAATAAGATGTTGAGGTTTCTAACATGAACAAGGGGCTAATTAAAATAAATATTTATTTTATTGAAAAACATTTTTTGCATGCATTTTAATGTCCTGACAGTGGAGCCCTGTATATATCTATGGTGGAGCCTGTACCAGAAGTGACTACCCAGAGAAGCTGTCAGTGCCTCTTTTTATTGGTGGTAGGAACGGATACCTTTTATTGATAAAAAATAACATGATTACATTCATTTTATTATATTAACTTTTCCCCTTTTGATCAAATATTTTAGTTAGTTAGTTAGTTAGTTAGTTAGTTAGTTAGTTAGTTAGTTTGTTTTGCCAGGGATCCAAAACTCCACCAGTCCATAGCCGGAGAGGTGCCCTGAGTCAACCAACCCCCTAGTCTCGCTGCGACAAGTCTCTAACCAGGGCTAGAAGGGGGCACGGTTTGGTACCGGCCCCTCGTGAAATATGATTTACAATCCATTGGGCTAGAGTGCTGTCAAGCTGAAAATTGTGATTTCCATTGGATCCTGTCACTTGGCTGCCTGTTTTGCCAATTTCCCCAGCCCTTGTCACATGACCAATTAATGTTTCCATGACGACTACCCAAAATTCTGATACCATGGAAGCAGCACTGGTATTGTTTTTTTTGTGGCAGACAGAAAATATGTATTGTATTCGGATATACAATTAGCTTAAAATGCAAACAAGTGAAACTAAAATGAATGTAATGTTTTATTTAGCAGCATTACCTTGGGTTGTTCTATCCTATCAAATATTTCCTATATTTCTAAGCAGATTACTGACATCCTACAACAATGCTGTTGTCCTGTGTGCTTGTGTATTTCAGGCCTAAGTGTGTAAAAGAAAAACATACATTTTCCCAAGAGGATTGCAGTAATTAAGTTCTAACAGAGGAACTAAATTAGACTGATCAATGCTTGTAGGCCACAATACATTTTGAAAGACAGTGGCTATTGTTTTAGTCAAGTAAAGGCTTACGTGCAGTTTAGTGTCCCAAATTATTTTCCAAAATCTGAGTGTCCCAAATGATGAGGGTCTTATTTGAGACAGGTTAAGGTTAAGGTTAGGGTAGCACAGGTGGTTTAGCAGGTTCATAATAAATTAAGGACATTGTATGGGGAGTTTGAGACACTAAACTGCACGTATACCTCAAGTAAATTATTAATTAAATTATTATTATTAAAATGTAAATATACTACCACAAAAAAAAATATTTAATATTTTATCATTACCATTTTTTATCTAGAATGTTCCTCTGGGTAGATTCCATCTAACGTCATATCTTCGTATCATCACTTCATGGCAACAGAGACGGTTAGACTACTACAGCATATTTGCAATAAAGTTATCGGCTTGGGGGGAAAAAACGTTGGCACTTTAGTGTCCTTAAATCTAGACCGTAGGCATGTTACGTTGCGGCCAGAGTGATAGTATGGCTCTGGTTGCGGCCAAGCAAAACAGCTCGGAAAGAAAACAAACGTCACGTCAGTAATTAGCCTGTAACGTAAGACTAATAGTGAAACGGTGTAGGCTATTTGCAGAGCGCTGCTGTGCTTCCAGCTGGATGTGAATCCCAGAGCCTCCGTTCGACTGAATAAAAAAAAAAAAACTATTCATTTTCGTGCATTTGCTTTCGATGTATGAAACAGGGAACCATTAGTAACCTTACTTACTGCCATGCAGCGGCTGTCACATCATTTTCATGCAGCTACATAACTTTGCCACGCTTATTTGGACCATGTAACAAGCTAGCCGGGTGCTAGTAAAAAGCTAACCTGTTTCAAACGTCATGGACATGAGGCAAGTTCCAGTTTGCGGCTACGACTTGAGTTCAGTAAACGCTGAAATAAATGATGATTCATAAATTCCAAAGATATTACCCCTGCGCTCCGGATTTCGACCTCACGAAGATGGCTGACCCTTTCCTCTTCCACCTTCTTCCTCCTTTTCCTCCTCCTCCTCCCCTTTTTCTAAATAAAACTTTATTTAAAACATGCGGCACACTTAAAGTCCATGTTGCAGGTTAACCACCACTGTTGATTAATGGGTACTTAAATATGTGTATTAAAAATGTCTCCAAATAGTGTTAAAGGCCAGTTTTTGTCGTTTTTTGGTATTAGTGGGGTTTTAACGCAATTCGGTGATGACGTCACGTTGGGGAGACGTGCCTCAGCCTGACTGCAGTACGCAGATCAGGGTTGGGCTAAATGTGGGCGGAGCTAAACGTTTGACTCCGCGTGGGCGCCATCTGATGGCGAGTATATATATATATATATATAAACGTTTGACTCCGCGTGGGCGCCATCTGGTGGCGAGGTACGGACATAATATATATTATATATAGGTATATATAGCTGTAAATTATATTTAAAAAAAAGATATATATTTTAATAAATAACGATTATTTTAATTATAAAAAAGGAAAAGAAGAATGGGGTTGGGTTTAGGAAAAGAAGAACCGGTTGGGATTAGGAAAATAAAAACGGGGAAGCAAACGTGACTTGCGGGAAATGAGCCCCAGTCTCTGGGGGACGCGAGGCAACAATAGACGGTTGGGTTAAGGAGAAAAGAACGGGGAAAGTAAACATGACTCATGGCTGAAAGACAATCAAATATGTAGCCACTGAGTAATTCTGGTTGTAATGCATCTATGCTGGGTGCCTAAGTGATGTGTTCTTTTGTGTAATGTGGTCGTGATTATGTAAAATGTTAATGTCTGTGCTTATGTATTTGTTATATGATTGAGTAATTTACATTATGTAGTTTTTTATAAATTATATATTTGGATTATGTTTTTAGAAAGGTCTGACCAGGGACTGGGGTTGCAAATTAGCCTATTGGCTAGAAACCTTTTATGCAACACATTTACACATATTGTTATGGCTTTGTCTATGATAATTATGTATGTAATAATGTGCGCTGCATTGTCCCTGACAAATAAACTAATAAAAAAAAAAAAAAAAGAAACGAGCCCCGGTCTCTGGGGGACATGACCCGCAGGAAACGAGCTCCGTTCTCTGGGGGATGCAACTCGCGGGAGCCCCAATCTCTGGGCGACGTGACCGCGGGAAAATGAGCCCCGGACTCTGGGGGACGCGAGACAGCAATGGACGGTTGGGTGAAGGAAAACAACAACGGGGAAAGCAAACGTGACTTGCGGGAAACATGGATGTATTAAGAGGTGAAAATCCTGTGTTTTTCCCAAGGGGGCAGGCTATTTCCTCAGAGCGAAGCCGCGATGGCGCCATTTTGCTAACACTTATCCATCACCCCCGTTAGCATCCCATTGACTGCCATTCATTTTGGCGTCACTTTGACAGCCAATAATTTTACATCTGAAGCGTTTAAAGACTTGATTTGTCCATCGTTTATTTCTAAAGAAACACGACAATGTATAAAAGGCTCCGTTACCTTGTACCTCACGTTATGGCTCCGTAGCAGACGTTTTTATAAAAATAGGCTAACGATTGTGTCATAACCAGGTGACTTACTGTTGCATGGTAGAGGAATTACCGTATAGTACAGGAGAAGCTCGCAGGCAGTTTTGACTTACATTAGCTGTTTAGTTTAATTACTAATGTTAACTATCATTTAAGTTAGCAATAATTAGCCTGTGCCTATGTTATCTCCTTACATATACCTCTCCGTCTCTGATAGATTGGGAATGATTGAGATTTCTCTTGGCACAGCTACCAGAAGACTTACAACGTTCAGAGACGTTGGTCACGTCACATCTAGGGCGGGAAGCTAAGTTTGCAGCTGCGCAGTAATGCTCAGTAACACTTTCCCATCACCGGAAAAGTGCTGGTAAGAGACTTCACTTGACTCCGTCAAAAACAGCGGAGTAGCTGGGTCCATTTTATATACTGTCATTGGTTTTTCCCTATGGTTTTTCCCTCAGACACACATTCTTCCTGCTATTGGGCAAGTGGGCGGAGTCAAACGTTTAGCTCCACCCACGTTGAGCCACTCCCCGATCTGCGTACTGCAGTCAGGGCTTACTCCTCAGCCTAGCACTAGAACGGTGACTGACTGGGATGAGGATGAGGTGTTTTTACTGTCAGTGAACAGCACTGAGTGAAAGTCAATGTTTTCTTTATATCTAGTGTCAATGATCATGTCGTTAGTTCAGATAAGTACTGGTAAACCTATCTAGATCTAGAAAATAGAAGGCATCATGCTAGCTATGGGCTAACTAGCTAGTCCCACCTGTGGAATCCCCCGACGGTTGTAAACACATTTTCGATTAGATATCTCGCGTTTTGATGGTAGCCTACTAGCTACAATAACAACATATTTGCCTAGTGTTTATTTATTAGTTGAACGGGGGTGCTGTTCGGCTTTTCACAAGTTTAGACAGCTAGCTAGCTAACGCTACGCCGACGTTTTGCTAACGTTAGCGCAACAGCATTAGCCTAGACTGCTAAATAATTATTACGACTGCGTCCACGTTGTCAACATAAGATCTGTGGCGTTAGTGCTCCTTTTGTACCATCATTTTATTGAATGAAATGGCGATCGTTAGCATCCCATATGCTAGCGGAATTAGCTAGCTAACGTTGCGTAGACAGCCAGCACGACAGCTAAAGGCCGTTATATACTAGCGCTTCCAAAAGTGCGTGCGGAAATCGTGACGTCACGGGACTGCCGTGAGTATTTATACTCGCGCGTGGTGGTCGCGACACTAGTTGCAGTCTTCTCCTGAACAGTGGTGGCGCTAAGGAGCAAAGGCTACCGATGTTTTTCTTTCTAAGGACTAGAAGAAGAAGAAAAAGATAAACAACGGCAGAACAGGCAGCAGCAGTGCCGTCAATGCTTCGATTTGATTCAGTGAGCTACTTGGTCAGATCAAGCCTTTCATTCACCAAAAACAACTCATCTTAACCCAGTAAGTTTACAGGAGAGACTTGCAGTCAGTCGGCGAGTCCTGGCATCCGGTTTCCCAGGAGCTTGTTCAGGCTTTCTGTTTCCGGTTTGTCGAGCGCCGCTGAAAAAAATAGACTGGTGCGCGCCCTCTGCTCGCGCCGGCCGGAAATTACGTCATTTTGATGTCACGAATGCGCGCGCCACCTCCAACGCGTCAAGCATAAATCACGTTTCAATCACGTTTCACACATCCACATGTGTCTCTGATGCAACGGCGGAGCAGGGGGATGGCTAAGTAAGGGATAATCATCGAGAGGCAGGGCAATAAACAGTTTTATATGCCCGGCTGGTGGACGGGGCGGTAACCTTCCACCAGCCGGGCATATCAAACTGTTTATTGCCCTGCCTTGAGGTGGTTATCCCATATATTCTACTTCTTGCTTGCCAACATAATAAAACAATTCAAATACTTTAATAATTATGTTTTTTCTTATTCGTATTGCATGCTTATTAAATGTATACGCTGTTTGAGTTAATCTCCCTCAAAAAGTAGTCCCCTTTAGAATACGGTGAATGACGTTAGCTAGCTCAGCTGTAGCGAAGTAGTTTCTATAGCAACCACACAAGGCTGCCGTCTTAACAAATCGTTTAGCTAGCTAGCTAGCTAGTTCTTCGGCGCTGCAGGTGTCCGGGTCAGTTGTCACTGTCAGTCTATCCTTCTGGTGGCTCTTCCACTCGGTGAAAACCTTGATAGCAAAGGCAGTTGCCTTTTCCGTGTTTGATTCCAGGGCCCCGTCTTCCCCCGTACGCAGCTCCTTATCTGTCAGATCTGGAAACAGGAAGACTACCCTGGGCCTCGTCTTTTTCTTTTGTCATTCTGTCGTCCTCGTCGCTCTTTAACCAGTCCTCAAATGTCTTTCCTACTCCAAATATATTAAAATTGACAATAAATTCGTCCATTTTTAAAACACTGTAGCTAATGTTTAGAACTACGGCGAATAACGTTAGCAACTGTAGCTAACATTAATTAGTTTATATAGCAACCACACAGGCTGCATCTGATCACTAACGTTAGTTTAATAACGTAGCTGCTACATAAACTATGTATCGACTGACCCTCCGATAGATTTCCGACACATTTTAGAAACTTTTTTTAAACAAGGTTTATTTTTACAATGGACCTCATGTTTGAAATTTCTGTGATAGAAAAAAAAAAAATACAAGCGGCGTATTGATCTACTATTTGATGACACTGCTCAGTCAGTCAGCGGGCAATATGCCGGGTTAATGCCCTCCTCCCAGCCAATCAGAATCAAGCATTCTTAAATGAAGTAGAATAATTGGGCTTAAGGAATGTTTTGTCAAAAGCCCCGAATCTTTTAGGTTTTTTACAATAACTTCAACTTTGTTTCATTTCCTCTCTCAGTCTTTCTCAAAAAATTAAACAGAAGCTCTATTACCTAGCGCGGTGGCGCGGACGGTGCATCGCGCATCACTCAGCTTGTTTGCCAACTGCCAATAAAAACTAACGAAGAAGAATATAAATCTTCTTCATCGTTAACTTGTTGTCAGGGGCTGGCGGGCTGTTGTCATCATAGTTGTCATGCATGTTATCATCATAAGACATATATTTTATCATGTTGTAGCTAGCTAGTTATGGATATAAATATTTTAAACAGAACACTAACAGACCTCACCGGCCGGAGAGTGATTTAGCGTCAGACGAACCGTGGACAAGTGTTGCAGGTTTGTGAATCCGCTGTTGTAACACTTGAGTTAAGTGACTGTATTGCTGGCTAGCTAGCGAGTTAACATTATTAGTTGTTATTAAGAGAAATTAGAATTTTAGAACAAAATATTTTTTTGTCACACAGATGTGTCAGCTAGGGAAGAGGAAGGACAGGCAAGGGACAGCAGGTGGATTAACTGCAGTTAGTGATCTAGGGACTCCGGAAAGTGGCCCGAAGCAGGTTCATCTCCCACAGTACCCCCTCAGCCAGTTTGGAGCTCAACAAAGAACATTTAACAAGACATTGTTTGAGCAATTTAAATGGCTGGAGTACTCTGTAACCAGAAACTGCACATTTTGTTTTTCATGTCGCTTGTACGGAAGGCAAAACATTCGCGCTAATAAAGATGCACTCAGTTGCTCTGGGTTTTCAAATTGGAAGAGGGCTTTGGAATCCTTCCGGGAGCATGAAAGAAGTGCCCTCCACATTTCCACCATGACATGCTGGCAGAATTTTAAAAGCACAAAAACTCATGGGGATGTAATTGAGCAGCTGAAAACTGCTAGTGCAGCAGAAATCTCAGAGAGGCGCCAGTACCTTCACCGTATTGTGGCAGCGACCACCTTTTTAGGAAAACAAGGCATCCCATTTCGGGGGCATGGTGAGCAGGAATCTAGCCAGAATCAAGGCAACTTTATTGAATGTATGAAGCTCCTTAAACAATTTGACCCATTTCTACAAGAATATACTCCCCCTTCTCATACCACTTACCTCTCTCATTTTTCCCAAAATGAAATGATAACCAGCATTTCACAAAAAATCACAGAAAGCATCATCAAGCAAATGAAGATTGCAAAGATGTACTCTGTGATGGCAGACGAGGCCAGAGACAGATGCACAGAGCAGCTTGCAGTCTGTGTGCGTTTTGTTACGCAAAAGGGCGTAGTGCGAGAGTGTTTTCTTGGGCTTCGGAGGTTACAGGGCTTTGATGCAAAGTCCATTGCAGATGAGATAGAGGCAATGTTACAGTCGCACAACTTGGGTGACCTACTGTGTGTTGCACAAGCCTATGATGGGGCATCTGTCATGAGTGGAGCAGTGGGCGGTGTCCAAGCCCGCTTCAGAGAGCGACACCCTGAAGCAGTGTACGTGCACTGCTATGCACACGAACTCAACCTTGTTCTGTGCTACACATGCAAAGCTATACCTGAAGCTACCGCATTCTTTGAACTGCTGGAGAATGTGTACACATTTTTTAGCAACTCACTTGTGAACCACAACAAGTTCATAGAAATCCAGAAAGAACTTGGATTAAGGCCATCTGAACTTGTGCAGCTCTCCACAACAAGATGGGCGTGGCAGGTAAGGTCTGTCAATGCTGTCTTGAACAACCTTTCTGCCATTTTAGCGTGTCTCAGCAACATGAACACATCCATGGTCCTAGGGATCCGGTCAAAGCTCTGCATTCTACATGCTTGTGATGTTTTCCAAACTCCTCGGCATAACTGAAGGTCTACACCGGTACCTGCAGGGGGAAAGTTTGGACTTGAGCAAAGCAGTTCAGTACAAGACGGCAGTCCTTCAAACTTTGACAGAGCTCCGCACAGACTCTGGTGGTGAAGATGTGTTCAGGAGGGCCATGGCCTTATGTGAGGCAAATGACATCCAGCTCCCTGTTGGTCCCAGGCAAAAACAAAAAAGATATGATGGTTTTGTGGTGGAGTCAGACTGTGGGTCAACCTCCAATCTGACCACCTCAGATGAATTCACACAACAGCTTTTTTATCCATGCCTGGACAGGATGGTAGAGGAACTCACCCACCGGTTTTCAGGTCTGGGAGAAGCACTTATGTCAGGTATTCATGCTTGCAACCCAACCACAGAGACCTTTCTCTCTGAAGAAGCCCTCAAAAGCATTGCTTCCCATTATAAGATTAAGTTGAAGCCAGAAGAACTCCTAGTGGCTAAAAGTTTCATCAATAGAAGGATGAGAAAGAGACCTGACACCTCCACTGTGTTCCAACTGCTTGATGAAGGCATGTTTCCCAGCCTGAAGGCTCTCTTCCAAGTTGCCCTGACGATTCCAGTAAGCAGCTACAGCTGTGAACGCTCCTTCAGTGCGTTGCGCCGTCTTCATACATGGTTAAGGAATACCATGGGTCAAGACAGGCTCAACGACTTGGCCATAATGTCAATTGAAAAGGACAATTTGAGGGACATCAACCCTGACAGCGTTATTGACAGATTCGCTCAATTACAGCCATGTCGATACAGCCTTATGTTGCCGCAACAGAAATAGAAGACAACAAAAAAAAATGCTTCATCAGGACAACAATAGGAGAGCAAAGATTCAGAGAGTTTGCAAGAGAAAGAATGGAGGCACGGCAGTTGGAAAGGAATGCAAAGAAGAAATAGAAGAAAGTGTGTAGGAGGAAAAGAATGGAGAGTGAAAAATGAGCAGAAGAAGGGAGATGCTTAATATGCCAGTTACTAAATCAGTTAGATTTACAGAATTTCTGTATGGTTAATAGCTTTTACATGTATATATTTATTAAATTCGGAGAAAGGAGATAAGTCTGAAAATGAGCAAGGAGGAAAAATAAGTGAGTGAAGAGACAAGGACACGAATATATGGAGCAGGAGAGGCTGGAGGACAAGAGGAGAGATGATGAGGGAGTGAGAAAGAAGTGAAAAGCTGAAGTTAAGAGGAGAGAGGAGAAAAATGTGTGATGAGCAGTATGCATGAATTAATAAATTGTTCTTGTTTTTTATTATATTACATCATTATTACTTGTGTATTGTTTAAAAATACACAATAAACCTTGTCGTGCAGTTAAAGCTTCAGTTGTTCTTTTTCCATTTCATGGATTCTGATGTAGCAAATTTATCAGCTAAGCACAAACTAAACAGAACTGAACTCTTAAGATTAGTAAGGATGTTTACACCAAATTCCAATTTTACCTATGTAGGCTAACTTAAAAATAGTCAGATAATGGTTGGCTCTTTTTAGTTGCCAGGGGTGAAAATGAGTAATCCTTAACATGTTTGGTGTTTTGGATTCACTACAGCTGGAGAACAATTAAATCCAAAATAGGTTGTAGGCTCTACTAGGTTTAGTAGAGTAACTATCATCATTTTCCCAGATAGTGTATATAATTTTAGGCATTCTATTATCTCAAACAGCCTGAAAAATAGTGCATTTAGCTTTAGACATGATTGGGAAAAAAATCTCTACCGGGGGAGCATGCCCCCGGACCCCCCTAGGTTGGGGCTAAGCCCCTAATGTTTATATCATCTGGCTTGGCCCCTGCTCTGATGTACATCCATGCTTTCACCCCAGAGAGCGGGGCTTGTTTCCCGCGAGTCACATTTGCTTTCCCCATTGTTATTTCTTTCTAATTTTATAAAGAAAGAAAATAACCACTATACGATCATTTCAATTAATATGTTTTACTATACTGTGTAAATGTTTTGTTATCTTTAGACTGTGTAAATGTTTTGTTATCTTTAGACTGTGTAAATGTTTTGTTATCTTTAGACTGTGTAAATGTTTTGTTATCTTTAGACTGTGTAAATGTTTTGTTATCTTTAGACTGTGTAAATGTTTTGTTATGCTCAGTCTGTTTTGGAAACTGAGAGAGACAGTAGTCTAAGAAGAGGGTGTGTGGAACTGATGCAGTCCCTGTCACATGTTGTGTCATTACAGACTAAAATCAGTCAGTAAAACAAAGATCCAAAGAGAGCTGTGGTGTCGTGGTGATTTTGTGGTGTGTCCTGAGTCCGCTACATATGGGGCGCCGAATGTAAACGGCTGGTTATACTTTTTTAGCTGATAGATTTTCAACATTTAGCTCACTTTCCTCACATTTAGCACATTTTCCTCACATTTAAGACAGAAATTATATATATATATATATATATATATATATTATCTAAATTTAAATGTTAAATCTAAATGTTAAATCTAATTCTAAATCTTAAATATATAACTAAATGTTAAATGTTAAATCTAAATCTTAAATATGTATCTAAATATTATATCTAAATCTAAATCTTAAATATATATCTAAATCTTATATCTAAATCTAAAATATATATCTAAATCTTAAATCTAAATGTTATATCTAAATGTGTCACCAAGTGTAAAGCTAAATATTTAGAAAATATTCAAATCCCCGATGACAAATGTATTAGATGTACCGTTAGATGTACCGTTTGTTTAAATATCACAACACATGTCCATCATAAGATTAACGGGAACGTGTGGTTAACTGCCTTTTTGGCATTAAACTCCACAATTAACTAACCCTATTCCATGGATCCAGGATACTATGCATCCTGATAAAGTTCCCTTGGCCTTTAGAATTAAAATAGACCCACGTCATCACATACCCTTCACCACATGTTCCCGTTAATCTTATGATGGACATGTGTTGTGATATTTAAACAAACGATCCGTCAACAGCGAAATAAAAGCCTCTTATTTATGAGACCGCGGTCTGAGAGACCGGTCCATCTTACAGCGGGGCGTCTCAGGATGAACAGGAGAACAAGCATTCCCTGGCCGCCACCAGCTGTCTCCCGTCACTTTATGGAGCTTCTCAACTCCGAAAACTTTTTAAGCAAATTGTCAATTCGGCATCGATTTTCACAAGATATATATATATATATATATTCGAAATCTAAACAGTTCATTTCTCGCCTAAAACGTTATCAGAAGTGACTTTAATGATGAATAAGATAGTGAAAATGGTTAAAAATGTCCCGCTGTTGCTCTGTCTGCAAGTACAGACGGCGCGTCACAAGATCAGGGTTGGCAGTGGGCGTGACTTATAATTTCACAGCCCGATTTGAAGCTACTGCAGTGGGCGTGGTTTCCTTGGGGATTTGAATATTTTCTAAATATTTAGCTTTACACTTGGCGACACATTGAGATATAACATTTAGATTTAAGATTTAGATATATATTTAAGATTTAGATATAAGATTTAGATATATATTTAAGATTTAGATATAATATTTAGATATATATTTAAGATTTAGATATAATATTTAGATATATATATTTAGATATAATATTTAGATATATATTTAAGATTTAGATTTAACATTTAGATATATATTTAACATTTAGATTTAGATATAACATTTTGATATATATTTAACATTTAGATTTAACATTTACATTTAGATATAATATTTAGATTTAACATTAAACATTTAGATTTAGATTTAACATTTAGATTTAGATATAATATATATATATATAGATATATATAGATATATATATATATATCTATATATATATAGATATATATATAATTTCTGTCTCAAATGTGAGGAAAATGCGCTAAATGTGAGGAAAGTGAGCTAAATGTTGAAAATTTATCAGCTAAAAAAGTGTAACCAGCCGTTTACATTCGGCGCCCCATAGCTACATATATATATATTAAAACTCTTTAAATTAGGCTTTTTGGAAGATGTATGGGAACCATACTCCGGAATTAATTGTATTGTATTCTGGAACCTGAACCGCAAAATAAGAGGGCGGTCACTTTTGTACAGAAGCTATTACATTCACCCTCACCATGAGAACCGCGGAGAGTCAACCCCTAGCCGCTCCGCTGCCCTGTTGTGAAGCAGACATGCTTAATGACTCACTCCCCCACACAATGCACAAAGCTTCTTTTTTCAAAAAATCATCCTTTAAGTTTTTAAATATTTGTTTATGTAAAAATTGTTATAAATCTATTATGTGGCTTGCCCTTTTGACCTATTCATATCAAACCACTTTTGGTGAACTCAACTCACTCCCTTACACATTGCACAAAGCTTCTTTTAAAAAATAAATATTGTTTTATGTAAAAAAAAAAAAAATGCTATAAATCTAGTTAGTAAAGTTTACCAAAAGTGGCTTGATATGAATAGGTCAAAAGCGCAAGCAAAAATTACATAAACAAATATTTAAAAAATTAAAGGATGATTTTTTTGAAAAAGGAAGCTTTGTGCATTGTGTAGGGGAGTAGATCAAAAGGGCAAGCCGCATAATAGATTTTTCGAATGTGTCGAATATCCAACAGGGCTCGAGAGTGCGACCAATTTGGTCGCACATGCCCCCAAATTTTGTAAGGGTGCGACTAACATTTTTCCTAGGTCGCACCGGTGCACCTCCGCGCAGCCCCGCCCCCATTCACACACACGGCATCGGTCAGAGAGACACGGCATCGGTCCACACTGCGACATTTGTCTACAGTTTTAATTGTTATTAACACACCTGTATATTGTTAAGCATGAGAAGGAAACCTGTATTTGTAGCAGTGTTTCCGCTGCTAACTGTGTTACTGCGGCCGCCGCACGGCGAAAAACACAGACGAAGTTATTGAATGCAACTAACTTCGGAGCCTGCAAAATGCAGCGCAGTGACGATACAGACATTTCATGTACAAGACGTGTGTAACGCCGCTGACCCGCCAAAGCACCGTGCTGGACCCGTTCATAGTGAGTCAGCTGTCACTCTGTGAGTAGCATACGCTTCAGTCTCTCTCTCTCTCTCTCTCTCTCTCTCTCTCTCTCTCTCTCTCGCTCCTTTATTTTGATAGGAAAGCTGAGTTTGGAGGATTTGCTAGGGATGCTAGGGAGTGTGGCAAGCTGGTACTGTCATTGGTTTAGGCAAGGCTAAAGGGGAAGAAGGCCAAATTACAGGTGTCCATCTGAGGAGCAGAGGAGAGTGGGGGGGGGCCCTATAAGACTTTGAGCCATGAAATGTTAGATCTCAGTTCAGGGAAGCACTTTGATCTATTTTGAAATGTTTTACTTAAAGGTATAGTGGTCGCTGACAGGTCAGCGAGCAGACGGCCGCGGCCTCCGACCATAGACAGTATATAAAAGCCTCCGACCGCGGCGCTGCCTCCCCGCTCTCGGCGATAGCTTGTTTGTTGGCCTGTAGCATGCTAACGTTAGCTATAGAGATGCTTGTCCTAAATAGATTTCCACTTACCGGTGGCGAGTCTGACATAGTGGAAAAAGTGCAAATCTTCTTTTGGAAAGTAGGCTTGTAGAGCCATGCCGACAGCAACTTGTAAACAGAGCGTGCACGAGGAGAACTAGGCTCGTGCACGCTCTCTCGTGCACACGTTTAATAGGCGTTCCCTCTCGGGAGCAGGTAGGGTGTTGTGCATGTGCATTTTTTCAAAAAGTGGAGAGGGCAGTTCTTTTCTAAAATTCGGGAAAATCCTCCATTATACCTTTTGAAATGTTTTAGTTTGGCAGCTCAGTGAAGCACTTCAAACTTTATTTGTTAATATTTTTATTTTTATATGCAGTATGATTGTGTTTCAACTAAAAAGTATTTACCTACACCTTATTCTTGTTTAAAATCATTTACATAATATAAATGAATGTATATGGAGCGTGATAAAAAGGTAACCTTGAAATTGTGGCGTTAACGCCGCGAGGAAAAATTTGGGTGCACCTAAATTGTGTGCTGGTGCACCTAAATAAAAAAGTTAGGCGCACCAGTGCAACCAAGGCAAAAAGTTAGTGTGGAGCCCTGTCCAATGTCCAATATAAAACCAACTTTACCACGGTTTCAATCAAAAGAGGAGAGAAGGAGGACGACTCCCGCTTTTTTGTTTTTTAAAAATGGCTAGGATAAACTTTATTTCCCAGTGCAAGTGGACATTAGATGACTGCACTCGTCTTCTGCAGACAGATTATGCTGGGCCTGATGTGTTGGAATCCACATTAACAAGGTGAGAGTTGTAAAACCTTTCTGTAATAGTAAAATTGCTAGAGAAATGCAGTTTTGTTTACAATATTGTTAGTGAATGTCAAGTTGAACCAGTGACTGGGTTAGCTAATTTTGCTAACGTTAGCCATGTCAAAGCCCCTGGATATATAATTTAGTAAGAGGCTGACCGTGACTTCTGTAGGTTAACGTTAACTTCAATGTAACGTAATGTCAACCTAACTCGTAGAGTTTGTGTATCCATCTTATTCCTTGTAAATTAACTGGGAAAAGTAACGTTAACAGTAACGTTAGATAATTAATTTCAAACGAAGATATAACAGATTAATGGTGCGTTCTTTTTTCCTCGCAACTCGTATTTTACGAGGTCAAAGTCGTAAACACGCCCCCTGACCTCGTATTTACGAGCTCGGAACTCGTCCAACCACTGAGTACCCTGAGCTGAAAATCCAACATGGCTGCCCCCTGTATCGACAGTTGTGAAAGCTGTAGTAACATAGTTATAAGCACTTCTGTGTTATGCGACCTCCGACTTCCGAGGCAAAAAGAACACACCATAACGTTAGCTTGGTTAGTTTTAGCAGTGTGAACAAAACATTTTGGGCTAACGTTATTAGCTGTTGTGGCGAGCAGTTGTTATTATAAAACTGGTAAGCCAGCTAACGTTATGCTATTCCTAATGCGTTGCAGATAAAGTCAGAAGGTTAATTCATGAGTGTTTATAGGCTAACACATTGAATCTGAAAATCAATGCACTCTAAGCCGCAGGTGAGTCAACGGGATCTCAAGGAAAACTATAAAACAACTTCTCGTCTTTCAGAGGTTTTATTTTTGCTCTCTGGGACGAATTTGGGGTTGATTATACATAACTACCGAGATAACATGACTTGTATTTGTATGTGATATCCATCGGTAATGTAGCCTATGAATTTCTATGTACACAATCATCTAAGATGCACGAGAAATAAAGGTTTCTAGGATTGGTTGATAACTCAAACTTGCCGAGACCCGAGACACCCGTTTGATTATAGACTCGTGCATTAGGCATGGTTGCGGTCTCGTTCAGTAGCCTGGTGCGCGGTCATATCATGACAGGCTGCAATATTAATTTCTCTAACATTTAACAACATAAATACCAAGATAACATGACATGTATTTGTATGTGATATACTTCCCCATTGATAATGTGTGAATTGCCATGTACACAATCATTTAAGATGCACGAGAAATAAAGGTTTCTGGGATCGGTTAATAACTCAAACTTGCCGAGAACTGTTAGACAACCGTTTGATTACATAGACTTGAGCGGTTGCACGGTTACATTTGGTCTCGTTCAGTAGCCTGGTGCCCGGTCTGCTTGTGACAGCCTGCAACATTCACTTCTCTGACATTTAACTTAACATAACTACCAAGATAACATGACTTGTATTTGTATGTGATGTACTTCCCCATCAATGTGTGAATTGCCGAACACAATCATGTAAGATGCACCAGAAACAAGGCTTGGTTAATAACTCAAACTTGCAGCGAACCTAGACACCCGTTTGATTATAGACTTGAGCGGTTGTTAATGGTTACATTCGGTCTTGGTCAGTAGCAAACTCTACAAGTCTTTTAACAACTCTTTCGGTCCAATGAATCGTGCTGCTCGAGGTAGCCCATTTCCTGATTGATTCTACCACCACTCCAGTGGAGGCGCTAATGAGGTAAAAAACGAGTTAGTCGGTTCATTGACGTATGGCACTCGATTCTCCCGGCTCAGTGACACAAATCGGGTTAATAACCGGTTCTTCGGTCAGTTCGTCTACACTACTTTTGTGTCTAGGATACTTAGAGTGCATGTGTAATCAGAGATGCTGGTGAATCTTCATGGGAAACAATGTTCTCTCCCTTGGTGTACAGCATTATATAAATTGAAACCCATTTTAAATTATTGTCTCCATGTTTCTGTAGTCCTAAGAATTCCTATCCCAATGCAATTCTCCTTCCCAGTTATGTTAAAAGTAGAACTTAGACTGGCACTCCACTGAATTGTTTCCTGCCAATAATCTTGATGTCAACTGTTAAATCTTTACATTTCCTGGGTTCTAGGTTGGAGACCATGCAGAGGAGCTTTGAATGGGCAAGGTGGAGGCTGATAAATGTTCAAGCAACAGATTGCTTACTTGGAGACATAGCTGAATATATCCATGAAGTAAGACCTGTAGATGGCATGAACAACAAGGTAAGTTAAAATGACACTGCATCACAGATTGTGATGGTACGTTTGTAGCTAGATTGCTTCATGTCTTCCCTCTCTTGCTTCAGTATCCTCAAATTAAAATGTTAATGGCACTTTGTTCATTACAATATAGCTGTACATCAAGATCAGATCCTTCAGACACCCACACAGCACACAAACTGCAATTCTAACAAATTCACTTGAATGACATTGTGTGTTGTTCTGTTGCAGCCAGTTCATCTTACCAGGCTCCACTGGCTTGGACTGGTGCTAGAGGTCCGCCTCACTTCTCCATCTCTCCAGAGCAACTGTTGTTCCTAAAGTCATGTGGATTTACAGTGTCACAGACTACAGATATTCTGCATCTTTCTCTAGCTACAGTCAAACGACGTTTCAGGTAGGTTGTATTAGGATTTAATATTGCTATGTTATCTTGCTGACTTGAAGCAGTTGATGGATTACAAATGTGTGGTTTATGTGATTTTTATTTATAGAGTTTTTATACACAACCTAAGCTATTCAGTGATTCTGTAATTCATTTACTTTTCAGGAGGTTCAATTTGACCCGCTCTGCGTCAGACTCTGCCCTGGATGAAATTGTTAAAGATTTTGTAGTTGGGAATGACCTACTCAGAGGCTGTCAGGGCACAACTACGGTCACAGGGAATTTGTGTACAGAGACGCAGAGTGCGAGAGTGTATGCGGCGGGTTGATCCAAGGGCAGCCGCCCTCAGAACAATGTCACAGAGATTGCACCCAAGAGCATAACGCGTGGCTGGACCAAATTCCTTGTGGCACCTTGATGGGAACCACAAACTGATAAGGTAGATGTATGCAAAGTTGCATTGCTTATTCTCTCTCTCTCTCTCTCTCTCTCTCTCTCTCTCACTGTCTCTCTCTCTCTGTGTGTCAATAGATATATATCTACGTGTGAATGTTTTTTTTTTTATTCTCATATTAGGTGGAGGATTGTTGTTCATGGGGAAATAGATGACTACAGTCGACTCATCATCTTCCTCCGTGCTTCGAATAACAACCACAGCAGCACAGTGATGGACTGTTTCATGCATGTATGGCGTGCCCTCTTGTGTAAGGACAGATTATGGTGGAGACAATGCATTGTGTGTCTAATGATGAGCATTCTCAGAGGCTCTGAGCGAGGAAGTACTCTCCGAGGAAGGAGCACTCATAATCAATGCATTGAGAGAGGCTCTGGGGTGATGTGTGGCGAGGGTTGACTAATGTCTATTATGACCTCTTCAATTTCCTGGAGAGTGACGGTGTTGTGGACATTGACAATGAGATGCACCTGTGGGCTCTTAATTATGTCTACTTGCCACGAATCAATAGGGACATCACAGCCTGTGTACAGCAATGGAACAACCATGGGTTGTTGACAGAAAGGCATCAGAGCCCCTTGCAGCTTTTTGTAAGAGGTTCCATGGAACAGCAGGGACGGCCAAGCACTGCAATGCAGGATATCTTTGGTGCCAGATCTGCACCAGAGGGAGGTGTTCATGCTGCAGGAGCAATAGGAGGTGATGCTGATCCAGATGGTGCTGGGACTGCAGAAGCCTCTGCTTCAGTAAGGGCACCACTGGTAGACTGGTCTGACAGAGTGACTGTACCTCCTAACCAGTACATGTTGGACAGCACAATCATGGAACAGGTTGCAGTACGATTTGATCCACTTAATGGCCGCAGAGATCGCCTCGGAATAGACATCTTGCATGGTGTTTTGTCTTTCCTGGGGTCCCTACCTCAGCAGTGAAGGTGTGTTTTCTGTCAACATTCTAAATCCTGAATTTCTTTTACACTGATCACTAAATGTATCACATATTTTGAACAGTTAGGATATCCCCTTTTTTTAAATAAAGAAAACAGCTTTTTTTTAAATAGCCCACAAACTTCTGAGAATTTTGTACACTTCACATTTTCAAATATCTTATGAAATATGCTGAACCTTTATGCGACTGAAATTTGGACGATTTTAGGATATGCATTTGGAGAGGATTTTCAAAGATTATTCATTACTGTATCAAAATTACCATGAATTTTACACATTTTTATAGAACTGTTTCTCATTAAAATTGTATGTCTATCTAATTAATGTAATATAATCCAGATTTTTTTTGTGTGAGTAGCTCATCCAGAACCAAAAAATGTATTGTTTTGTAGGGGCACTAAAGGGTTAAAGTAATTTTCACTCTTTTCTGCTATAACGATACCTAAGTTAAAATGTGCACTTTAAATATTTCCCCGTGTTTTCACCCCGCCTTTTTTTTCTTTTTTTTCCAGAGATTTGTCGTCAGATCCTTGCGCTCTTTTTTTTTTAGCTCTCTCTGTTTCATTGGGGAGAGGATGGCTGAGAGTCGTTTCAGGGCAAGAATAAATAATATTTGCGTTTATATTTTATTTATATTACGTTATGCCACTATAGATTTGTATGGCTCTAGCACCCATCTATGATTAAGTAGGCGCCTTCGCAAGTTGGGTATGTGGCGTACTCATATGTTGTTTTTTTGCAGATCTCTGAAAACGGTCTGTTATTCCTCTAACAGCGAAAACAATGACTACAAAGCAGCTCACATTGCTAATGCATAATTTGTACAAGGTGAGCAGAAGCTAACCAAAGCTAGCTTTACCAATTGGTAAAAACTAACCTTAGTGTAAAGTTAACTAATAATAACTAATTTATATTGGTAGCGGACTTCATTTTCCCGGGATTATCCCTTATTTTACCATTCTGTCCCGCTGATATGCCTTTTAAATATTTCCACGTAAATTTCCGTATTTTCAACATTTCTAAAAAAAAAAAAAGTGACAAGAAGTCAGCGGCACAGTCACAGTCAATAAAACAAGAACAACGGCAGCGCGAGGAGGGAAGGATGGATGCGCTGCGTTCTACAGAGTATTTCACTTGCATACCCCTAAAAATAGACATGTGCGAATGCTTATTTTCCTTATTTTCAAATCCCATCTTGACAGGTATAGTCAACAGCTGGTTCACACTAATAACCACTGACTGGAGGCCAACCCCGTCTCTTCCTTTAGGTTTTTACCTGCTCTAGAGCTGACTGGTAATATGAATCCAAGTAAACAGCTTAGTTAAGGACATGGGCAAATTACTTGAAACACTTAAACTAGTTTATTTTATAATAAAAAAAACTTGAATTGAGACAAATGTTTTCAATGCATAACAGTGCTAATAACTATTTAAAAGAAAGTAAATGAAGTAATCCAATGAATTTCTAATGCAGATTACAGATGTTTCGAAATTCTGAGAGCAGTGGACCACTACGTCGTCGACAAAGGTGCAGAGAAAGGCGACAAATTACTTTTAAAGTATCACTTCTGAAGAATTCTATTCAGAGGATCACTTCACGTATGGGTAAGTCTATCCTGTTAACATGACACGCACACGCTTTTTAACGTGAACATGTGCCAGCCCAGGTCAGACATAGACACAGTGTCATGGTTTTGGTGTTTTGTCTTATTTTGATAGTCTGTTTTGTATTTAGTTCTGTTTCCTGTCTTATTTTGAAAGGTTGTCTGTCTCCCCTTGTGATGTCTAGTTTTACTTCCTGTCTTTTGGTTTTTCCCGCTCTTGTGATTGCCTGATGTTTTCCACCTGTTTCCCAGCCCTTGTGTCACCTGCCTCTTGTTTCCTCGTTATCCTCTGTATTTAGTCCTTGTGTTCCCCTTGTCCTGTGTCGGCTCATTGTGGTTGGCAGGCAAGATGGCGGACTAGGTGGGCGAACCTTTTGGAGCTCTCATTCAAGTTCCTTGAAAGTGGACATTACAAACAGTTTCTTCCCAGAAAAGTGGTTGAGGATAAATCTTAATGCCTAAGAAAGGTAAAGGAAAAGTTTCGAGCGATAAATGTCAAGAAATGACGACAAACAACGAAGTTCACATTAGCCAAACGGCTAAAGCACCGGCGCTGCTACAGCACGACTATGCGATGGAGGTTATGGAGGAGACGGCAGCGGGGCCGGACAAGCGGCACTTTGAAGACTTGGAGGACTGTCCACCTACGGAGAGTTCCCACTCGGTTCGGAAATATATGAGGCCTAATGAAAAAAGCTTTGGAGTTCAACGCAGCAGAGCTCAATGAATGTAAAAGTAAAGTGGTTAAAGTTGAAGAGAGGATGAAGTTGCTGGAGAAAGAGAATGCGAACCTCCAAGAAAGAGCGGCGGAACATGAAAGGTACAGTAGGAGGTGGAACTTGAGAATAAAAGGCATGAAAGAAGTGACAAATGAAAACACAAGAGAGGAGGTGATTAACCTGCTGAAGAAAGTGGCTCCGCTCTGGGCGCAGAAGATGGAGGAGATGGTAGACACGACTCATCGAGTGGGGAGAATGGACGAGAAGAGAACACGACAGGTGATAATCCAGTTTGTGAAACGGCAACACAGAGATGGGATCTGGAGGATGACAAAGGAGTCGGAAGCGTGCAAGGAAGCGGGGGTTCGTTTCTGTGAAGATTTAACCATGTCTGAGAAACAGGCGAGAGAAGCTTTATGGCCGCAGATACAAGAAGCGAGGAGGGCCGGGAAGAAGGCTTACTTTCGCGGGCCCTTTGGATTCATTAATGGGCAGAAGATTTAGAAGAAACACAGTCATGGGACTCAACAGGTGATATATAAGAGACTTTCAACTAATGAGGGGGAAACAAATGGTTTATGGTGAGGAACCTCTGGACAGAGAGGTCACTTAAAAATAGGTTAGTTCTATAGTTGTTAAAAAAAAAAAAAAAAGGGAAAAAAAAAAGGTTGGGATCTTTAGTTTATGTTCTTCCTTAAGTCAGAAATTTCTTTTTTATCTTTAAATGTAAGAGGTCTAAAGGATATTGTTAAACGTAAAGCTATTCTTGTTTTGTAAGGGACTTAAAGCACATTGCATATTTTTGCAAGAGACTCATTCATGTGAAGAGGACACATCCTTTTGGAAAAAACAGTGGGGAGACGAGATACTTTTTTCTCATGGCAGCAATCGTTCAGGGGGTGTGGCAATATGTTTGTGTGGTTTCCCAGGGGAGGTAGTCACATCTAAAGTGGATGAAGATGGTCATTGGGTAGCTGTAGTAGTAAATCTAGAAGGGGCATTTGCATTAATTTCTGTGGGTTCAATAACATTAGTCAGAACAAAAGAACTCTGGGAATGCTGACTGAAATTATTGCAGATTATAACAAAATGTATGGTATAAGGTTTACACTAATAGGTGGGGACTTTAACATGGTACCAGATGAGTGGTCCGATAGGTGTCCTTCAATTTACAATGACTTCCATTATAACACTGTTCTGAAGGAATTCATGCAGGTTAATTCACTCACTGACATTTGGAGGGAACAAAACCCTTTTATGAGACAGTTTTCTTGGATAAAACCTAACGGGAGAGCAAGATCGAGAATAGATCTCTGGTTGGTCACTTCGGAAATAATAAGTGTTGTGACAGATGTTTCAATATCTGCTGCGCCTTTAACAGATCATTGTGTAATTGGCATTACAGTGAAACCAGGGAGCTATCACACATTTAGGAAGAATTATTGGAAGTTTAATGCAGACTTGTTGAAGGTAGAAGAATATGTTGAGAAAGTAAAGGCCTTAATAGGGGAAATTAAGAGTGACGTGGAGGTAGATGCATGCTGTAAGAAATGGGAATATTTTAAATACAAGGTTAGATGTCTGTCGTTAAAGTATAGTAAAATTAGAGGGCAACAACAAAGGGAAAATTAATGGAAACTGGTTCAAGAAATTAACGAATTTAGCAGAAAAATTGATTTATCAGAAGAAGATACAGCAATTGTAGGGGGTTTACAAGCCAGGTTAGATGAGGTATTCGTACAGAGAGCAGAAGGGGCTTATGTCAGATCTAGGGCTAAATGGATAGAACAAGGGGAAAAGAATACTTCTTACTTTTTTGGTCTTGAAAGAAGGAGACAAGAAAGAAATAAAATAAATGTTTTGATGATTGATAAGTCAGAATGCTCTGACACAAAAGTTCTATATGAAAACATTTATAATTTCTTCTCTAAACTATACTCCTCATCCTATTCAGAGGATGAGTCATTATCATTTTTGGAAAGTATTAAACAATATATACCTCAAATTGAGGAGGGGTTCAAAGATCGATGTGATTCTGAGATTAATATGAAAGAATTGGACTTAGCTTTAAAGCAAATGTCAGTTGGAAAATCCCCAGGTCAGGATGGTTTAACCTCAAGTTTTTATAAATATTTTTGGGAAGATATAAAAGAATTATTATTTGCTGCCCTAAAGGAATGCATTAAAAACAACAATTTACTAGCAACTATGAAACAAGGTATTATTATTCTATTACCTAAAGCTGGCAAGGACAAAAGATACATTGATAACCTGAGACCAATTACTTTATTAAATGTGGATTGTGGCTCAGAGTTTATCAAGGTCATAAAGATGTTATATAAAGACAGTAATAGTTCAGTTTCTCTCCACCAGGGAACAACTAGAAGGTTTGAGGTTAAAAGAGGTATTCGACAGGGTTGCCCTTGTTCGCCGTTATTATTTATTTTAGTGGCAGAACTGTTGGCAATATACATAAAAAACAGCCCGGATATAGAGCCCTTAAATGTGTTAGGTAATCGCCTATTTATCTCTCAGTTGGCAGATGATTCTACCGTATTCCTCAAGAAGTCTGAACACATCCCTCTGGTGATTGAGAGAATAGAGAGATTCTCTAAAGCGTCAGGTCTGTGGTTAAATGTTAAGAAATGTGAACTAATGGCTATACATGACCATCCACTTGTAGATCTGTATGACATTCCTGTTAAGAATGAAGTGAAATATTTAGGGGTGGTAATAACAAAAGATAGAAAATCTAGAGAAGAACTAAATATTGAGGTTGGTATAAAGAAAAGTAAAGCTATACTTAATTCTTGGTTACAGAGGGATTTGTCTATTTTTGGTCGAGTTTTAATTACGAAAGCTGAATCACTATCTAGAGTTATGTACCCTGCATTTTCTCTTGCCATCCCTGATAATCTAATTAAATTAATGAATCAAACTAACCTCAATTTTATTTGGAAAAACAGACATCATTATCTGAGAAAAGGTGATGTAGTGAAAACCTTAGAGGAAGGGGGTTTAAATGTGATCGACTATGAAGCAATGAACGGAGTGATAAAACTGAGGTGGTTACAAAAATGTATTCAAGACAGTGATAATTTCTGGTTTTATATTCCTTCTAAGATATTTGACAAATGTGGTGGGATTGACTTTCTATTAAGATGTGATTTCAATGTTACAAAACTACCTCTCAAGCTGTCTAGATTCCATGAGCAGGTCCTCTTGTACTGGAAAATAATTTATAAACACAACTTTACTCCACATAGTTGTCCAATTTGGAATAATAGGTGCATCCTCTATAAAGGGAAATCGTTATGTTATTGTGATTGGTTTGAGAGAGGTGTCTGGTCCATTCTACATTTGATGGACTCAAGTGGGACTTTTTTAGAGTATGATGAATTTATTAGTACATTTTATGTGAGGTGTACTAAGAAACAATACTCAGTTGTTATTAAAGCAATTCCACAGGCACTGGTGAATTTGGTTAAAGGCATGTTGCATTATGAGGCAGTAGTACCACGTATGCCGTCTCTGTTTGTTGAGGAACGGGATTTTAAGGTGACAATATGCACAAACAAATTCATAAGGGGTGCCCTTACATCTGTATTATTTCCTTTTATCATTGAAAAGAAAACTTACTTAAAGACTATCCTGAAGAGATTGTAAGGAGAATACGAACCAGATACCTCACTCTTCCTGTTTCACAGAAAGCAAAAGAAACTCATTTTAAAGTGTTGAATGATATATATCCATGTAATAAGTTTCTGAAACAAAGATTTAACATTGAGGAAAAGAATTGTACTTTTTGTGATTTAGATATGGAAACATTAGAACATTTGTTTTTTGAATGTAGTGTAACCAAACTTTTTTGGGATTTGGTCAGAAATTGGATTCATGAAAAGGATTCAGGAGCACCGTCTTTGAGCTATGGGGATATTAAATGGGGAGTGTTAATGGAGGACAAAAAAAGGGACCAGTTGTATAACACCTTGATTATCCTGGCTAAACAGTTTATCCACAAATGTAGATTTTTGAAGGTGAGACCTTTATTTTGTGTGTTCATGAATGAATTATGTATTTATAAGAAATCTTTGAAAGGTATAAAAACTAAGAAAGCAATGGATGTATTACAGTGCATACAAGCTTTGGTTGTGAACTAGACCTCTATTTAATTTATTTTATTTGTGTTGTTATTTATAATTTTTTTTATATGTCAGGTGTTTTGTTACAGTTGGATTCCTAGTCTGTATTTGGTACTTCATGTATTATTTGTTAAAGGAAGTTTGTAATGGCCTGAATTTGTTAAATAAAGGTTGGATTTAAAATAAAAAATAAATAAATAAAAAATAAAAGTGTCGGCTCATTGTTGTTTGTTCCTGGATGGTGTGTAAGTGTATTCTTTGTTCTGTTGTGTGGACTGCCTGCGTTATTATTATTATTGGACTTTATATTGGAAAATAAATCCTCAAGCTCTACAATCTCCTGCCTGCTCTCTGCGTTTGGGTCCAAAACCTTGCCTGCCTTCCACGCCGATCCTGACAGAATGAGCCGACCCAAGATGGACCCAGCAGATTTTGAGCCCCACGTTCACCCGATGGACTCTGATGGTGAGCTTATTATAAGGTTTTTTCAATCTCTGCATGAGAAGGACCCCGCCCTTGCTAGACACCTTATGGAGGTGCGCTGGCAGGTTATAGAGCGGGAGTTTGGCTTCCCACTCTCCAAGCCTGGCAGCTTTTCTCAGGCTCTGTCCAGCGGACCAGAGCCCTTGTTGTCCAGTGACCTCGAGCCTGAGTTGACCAGTGTCAAACGTGGTCGCAAGAGAGGACGTGGTCGTAATCGGTCCCGACGCCATTCCCTGCTTCAACCTCTGTCTAGCGGACCAGAGCCTAAGCTGTCCAGCGGACCTGAGCTGTCCAGCGGGCCAGAGCCCGTGTTGTCCAGCGGACTAGAGTCCTTGTTGTCCAGTGACCCCGAGCCGGAGTGGAACTGTGTATCTGTTCCTGAGCTGACGTGCAGCCCTTCTGTTCCTGAGCTGACGTCCAGCCGTCCAGAGCCTTCGCTGACGCCCAGCCGTTCAGAGCCTTCGCTGACGCCCAGCCGTTCAGAGCCTCCGCTGACGCTTCTCCCAGAGTCTAGGCTGACGCTTCTCCCAGAGTCTACGCTGACCGTCCTCCCAGAGTCTACGCTGACCGTCCTCCCAGAGTCTACGCTGATCGTTCTCACAGAGTCTATGCCGGTCTCCGGCGCCTCAGAGACTCTGCCGTTGGTCAGCGCTCCAGAGACTTTGCCGTTGGTCAGCGCTTCAGAGACTTTGCCGTTGGTGAGCGTTCCAGAGACTTTGCCGTTGGTCAGCGCTCCAGAGACTTTGCCGTGGGTCAGCGCCTCAGAGACTGCCACAGACACTATGTCGTTGGTCAGCGCCTCAGAGACTTTACCTTTGGCCAGCGCTTCAGAGACTGCCACAGACACTATGCCATTGGTCAACGCCCCAGAGACTTCTGCCCCCTGTGTCCTGTGTTGCGGGTCCCCTGAGTCCCAGCTGTGTGGCAGCTCCCTAGAGTCCCGGCCGTGTAGCGGCCCCCCAGAGTCCCTTGAGTCCCGGCCGTGTAGCGGCCCCCCAGAGTCCCTTGAGTCCCGGCCGTGTAGCGGCCCCCCAGAGTCCCTTGAGTCCCGGCCGTGTAGCGGCCCCCCAGAGTCCCTTGAGTCCCGACCGTCTAGCAGCTTCCCTGTTCCATCCTTTACTCCCACTCCCACGGACCCGTCCCTTTTCTCGGCCCCTGTCACTGTGCCCTTCTCCATCCCTGTCACCGTGCCCATCTCCGTCCCTGTCACCGTGCTCGTCCCTGTCCCTTTTACCGTGCCCGTCTCTGTCCCCGTCACCGTGCCTGTTTTTGTCCCTGTAACCGTGCCTGTCTCCCCCCCTGTAATCGTACTCGTCCCAGTCCCTGTTACCGTGCCCGTCTCTGTCTCCGTCACCGTGCCCGTCTTTGTTCCTGTCACCGTGCCCGTCTCCGTCCCCTTCACGATCAGTATCGCTGTGGCACTACCTGCCCCTCTGTCCAAGTCTGTCCAGTCCCATGTGTCCTCACTCCCCAGTTCCCAGTCCCTGTGTCCCAGCGCTCTTCGTCCCCTGTGTCCCAGCGCCCTTCGCTCCCTGTGCCCCAGCGCCCTTCGCTCCCTGTGCCCCAGCGCCCTTCGCTCCCTGTGCCCCTGTGCCCCTGTGCCCTTCGTTCCCTGTGCCCTTCGTTCCCTGTGACCCCAGTGCCCTGTGTCCCCAGTGCCCTCTGTCCCCTGTGCCCCAGTGCCCTCTGTCCCCTGTGTCCCTAGTGCCCTCTGTTCCCTCTGTTCCCTGTGCCCTCTGTTCCCTGTGTCCTCTGTTCCCTGTGTCCCTAGTGCCCTCTGTTCCCTGTGTCCCTAGTGCCCTCTGTTCCCTCTGTCCCCAGTGCCCCGTGTTCCCTGTTCCCCAGTTCCCTGTGCCCCTAGGGCTCTGTTCCCTATGCCCCAGTCACCCTTTTTCCTCCTCCGGAGTCTCTCGCCCTCCTTTGGGTTGTTTGTTGTTTGTTTGTTTTTTGTGGGACGTCTGGGATCCATCCCTTGAGGGGGGGGTTCTGTCATGGTTTTGGTGTTTTGTCTTATTTTGATAGTCTGTTTTGTATTTAGTTCTGTTTCCTGTCTTATTTTGAAAGGTTGTCTGTCTCCCCTTGTGATGTCTAGTTTTACTTCCTGTCTTTTGGTTTTTCCCGCTCTTGTGATTGCCTGATGTTTTCCACCTGTTTCCCAGCCCTTGTGTCACCTGCCTCTTGTTTCCTCGTCATCCTCTGTATTTAGTCCTTGTGTTCCCCTTGTCCTGTCGGCTCATTGTTGTTTGTTCCTGGATGGTGTGTACGTGTATTCTTTGTTCTGTTGTTGTGTGGACTGCCTGCGTTATTATTATTATTATTATTATTATTATTATTATTGGACTTTATATTGGAAAATAAATCCTCAAGCTCTACAATCTCCTGCCTGCTCTCTGCGTTTGGGTCCAAAACCTTGCCTGCCTTCAACGCCGATCCTGACACACAGACAGATTAGACACAATTTTGAATAGTATAAGGAGCAGTAGAATATGGCTATGTATAGGTGTAATTACAGTATGTACATCTGTAAATAAATAAATGGAACAGTATGGGTGCAGTAGGGTAGTGCAATTGTTTTGGAAAATGCACCCACTGAACTTGTGACAAACTGTGAAAAGGTATTTTTCATTGCATGGCACTAAACGAATTATTTGGAACTGCTGCCACAGGCTTGAACTAAAGTTATGGTAACACTTTAGGGTACACGAATTATGAATTCATGCATGAATTAATTCATGATTTGTGCATTACTTCATTCCTTTATATCTTATGAATCATCAGGAAATGACATGAGTTCATAGCCTCTCATTCATGACTTCATGCATGAACAACACAACTAAAGCAGGTGGGTACATCATTATGCACAAGTTGTGTTCAGATCAGAATTTGCGCAGTGATGACCACATGTTGTTCATGTATGAGGTCACGGATGACAGACTATGAACACGTAAATTCACATTTTATTTTTAATTTAGCGCCTTTAAGGTGGGAATGGTCATGCGGTTCCTTTCGTCAGTCCACAAACATACAAAAGACATCGCAACCTCTATCGCAATTTTTTACAAAAGCTCCCACAAAATCACTACTAAAAAAATGGCCGGGAAAGACATCGGGCTATAATACAACCGGAACAATTTCATAGTGGTTGGTCCCTGTCGGGACATTTTAGCGTCCCGACAGGCTTTTGTTGGGACTCAGGCACGCAGCTCAAAATCGGGACTGTCCCGGTCAAATCGGGATGTCTGGTCACCCTAGCTATTGACAAAGGAAATACTTTTGTTTGTTGATGCTTTGTCAGATGCCACTGAACCTCGCCGGGTCGTTGTACCCCTGGATTTAGAGCAAGATGAATTCCTTCAAGTCCTCAGGGACACTTTTCCCGATTTGCATGCTCAGCAAGATATTCAGTTATGCAGAGTCAGTGGCCAAAGAATGGTCATTCCTCTGAACTTGAACACTATGTCCATCCATCCATCCATCCATCCATCGTCGTCCGCTTATCCGTGGTCGGGTCGCGGGGGGAGCAGCTCCAGCAGGGGACCCCAAACTTCCCTTTCCCGAGCCACATTAACCAACTCTGACTGGGGGATCCCGAGGCGTTCCCAGGCCAGGTTGGAGATGTAATCCCTCCACCTAGTCCTGGGTCTTCCCCGAGGCCTCCTCCCAGCTGGACGTGCCTGGAACACCTCCCTAGGGAGGCGCCCTGGGGGCATCCTTACCAGATGCCCGAACCACCTCAACTGGCTCCTTTCGACGTGAAGGAGCAGCGGCTCTACTCCGAGCTCCTCACGGATGACTGAGCTTCTCACCCTATCTCTAAGGGAGACGCCAGCCACCCTCCTGAGGAAACCCATTTCGGCCGCTTGTACCCTACACTACACTATGTGCCCCAGTGAAATACATCAGAATAATGCCTTGCACCGGTCAAATCTGTACATTCGTCCACAGGTAGGCAAATATGTGTGTGAAGATTTTCAGTACCATACGTTGGCTCCAAAACCATTTACATATTTAAGGCAGAAATCAATTTTGGATCAGGTGGATCTTACTATGTTGCTACTTTCACGCAGGCTGCAGGACCTCCAGTCCAGGCTCCAGCCGCCACTTTCACGCAGGCTGCAGGACCTCCAGTCCAGGCTCCAGCCGCCACTGGTAGCCATAATCCTGAGGATATGAGGTTTGTTTGTCTGTTGGTTTGTTGAAATATTCATGGCCACTAGAAATTTGAGGATAAGCTTTGAATGTAAATTTACCGAAAACAGTTTGTGTGCTGTTGGCTGACTTCAATATTTTAACTGCCTTTTCTAATCATCATATTATATCATCTGTGTGACATAGGGAAGACTTCTACATGGACCCCTGAATCAGAAGTTGAAATTCTCTCCGTTCTCCAGTCTCCAGTCAGGTGCAACAGCCCCAATGTATGCAAATATATGATTTTATCTAAATCTGTATACCCTATATGGCCTGATTATGCATGTATGGTCATTGTTTTGTTTTCTGTGTTCTCAGGATGTCAAATGTCTGGCTGATATTTTGAAAGACTTTCAAAATGACCATCTATACCTCAGTTGCATTGTCACAGTCATTGCCAGGCGCAAAAACATTCTTCAGAGTGCATGTGTTGCTCTAAGCAGGAGCTATTTTGCCTGGCATAAACAGCCACATATCGAGTTTGTTGGGGACATGGTAGAGGACTACGGAGGTCCAAGGAGAAAGTATTTCAGGATAATTCAAAATTTGATGTATCCTGCTCAAAAGGTCATGGGAACAGTGGTACCTTTTCAGATGTGCCATTATTTTAAAGAATAAATATGAGATGTTTTGCCTTTCTGTTGCAGACTACTCATGATTGAATTGCAGGAAAAGATGGCCATTTTCCAAGGAAGACCAGGGCGGCTGCTTTTCATCTATGACCAATGGGCGTTGGCACAAAACAAGTTTTACACTGCGGGAAAGCTGGTGGCCTGGTCCATTATCCACATTGGACCAGGTATCCGATGCCTGAACCCAGACTTATTTCTGCTCATGTGTGGCCAGAAGCCTGAGATGACCTCCTTTGACCTGGATATTTTCCAGGAAGAGGAGTTGCAGATGAAGCTTTTAAAACAAGACTATAACATACATTTTCAGTATGTTATAGTCTTGTTTTAAAAGAGTAACATGTTACTTATTTTTGTCACTTGCATTACTATCTTGAAACATTGTCTAAACATGTTTTGTCCACAGTAACCTTAAGATCTATATTGACTACAAATATAACTCATTTATTGGTCTACTCAGGTCGTGAGATGCGGCACCAGTGAGGAGCTAGAGGAGCTCAAATGCACATTGGGGGACTGGATAGCTGACTGTGGTGTGCCAAACATTTATACAGCCTCTGTCAGGGACCTGCCTACAATTCATATATTCAAATAGTTACTCATTACTTGTACCACAGGTAAAAAAAAAAAAAAAAGGAATGGGGTTCTAAGCCCACTTGCATAGCTGGATTTTTAACAGTGCTTCGAACCAAACACTTTCATGTAATCTCATTGTCTTTGGTCATGTAAATTGTAGGAGTTACTGAATATTAACCAGTGAATATTGTAGTCATGTTGACAGTTTTTGTCATACTGTTTGAGACTATTTACTACTGATTGTGTTATTGATGTGAAAATATTGACATTAATCAATGTGTTAAGGGTGGCCAGTATGGTCCAACAGTTCATTGCCGGGATGAATTCATATGGCCAGATGTAGGAGATGGTGGCGATGAACTGGAGAGAGTTCCTCCCACTGTTCACAAACGCAACACAGAAACTCTCCAGAAATGACACCAGGAACCTCTTTACAATATCCTGGAGTCCACAGGGCAGCAAGCACAGAGAACAGGAGGAGACTGTCTTCCAGTGGGAGTGCTGGCTGATGTCCATTCAAGGTGTGTGATACTAGTTGTTTGTAATAAGTACAATTGAATATTTTTCATGCAATGACTTTAATGTTTTTCTGCTACCATAGAAAAAATATGATTCTTGATAGATGAATGCCTCTCAAAAATGACGATGGATATCTTGGAAACCCCTGAATACTGAATACTGAATGTACATTCTCTTCAAGTTCTTGCATACAACTAAGGGTGCTCCGATCGATCGGTCACCGATCGGTTTAAATAGTTTGATCGGTGGTCTCCATAAATGCCGATCAGATAGGCCGATCAGATGACGCACTACCATGGATGTATTAAGAGCGCACTACTTGTGAGAACATTTTCAACATGGAACTAAAATGGCGGCGTCCCTACATTCAGCGGTCTGGCAGTTCTACAAGGTGTCTGAACGGCGGCAGAACAGCAGTTGGCCCGCGGCCGGCCGCGGAACGAAGGCGGTAGGCAGGCGGCTACCGCTTTTAAAAAGTGTCTGCCACCGGTGGTGCTCCAGCAAACGTGTTTGTGATTACGCCATTCTGACGCTTCTACTGCCTCTGGAGCACCGCTGGTGGTCCGCCGACTCATTGCTATCTGGGAAAAAGACAATACACTAGCGATTAGCAACGTGTGTGCCAAGGAAATACTACGAGGCGGAAAACTCCAAAGACATTTAACACCACCAACCTCATCAGACATTTGAAGGTTAGTCACGGAAAGGAGTATGAGGAGTTTTCAAAGTTAGCTAACGCTAAGGCAGAGCGGAGTCGTGTAGCTAGCAGCTCCGGCGCCACTCAAACAGCTGTGTGTGTGTGTGTGTGTGTGTGTGTGTGTGTCGGTCCGTGTGTGTGTGTGTGCTGAAGAAATGTCTGCAGTGATTGAAAGGACATTTTTTTGATTTTGAGCTAGGACAGAAAGCCAAACAATTACTGATACATTCTCTAAACATGTGTGACTGTTACGTAATGGCGTAATTTTCAGTTCATAAAAGTGATCGGTGATCGGCCGATACGTCTTCCAGCAATCGGTGATCGGCCCCAAAAATCCTGATCGGAGCACCCTTACATACAACTATAACTAGTTCCTTAACAGCCATGTGATTGTACTGTTTGTGTCTCAGTAGAAGAGGAGATGGATATTTCCTTTGAAGAGTTGCTGGTGTTTGTGACAGGGGCCGATTCTGTCCCCCCTCTTGGGTTCCCGCAGAAATGCCAGCTTGACTTGTATAATCAGGAGGATGGGAGCTGCCGCATTCCTTATTCATCAACATGTAGCCTTTGCCTCTTCCTCCCGAGAGGGGTTACAGAAGAAGAGGAGTTCAGAAGACTTATGTTCCTTGCCCTGAAAGGGTCTCTTGGTTTTGGGAAGGTGAGGTAGAACAAAAATTGTTCATTTCATGGGAAGTAGGCATTGGATTATTTACACCAATAAAATGTCTTGAATGTATGCCTCTGAAAGTTTTTTTGTTTTTGTTTAACTAGCATGATAAACAAATGGAAGTGTGTCATGATCTTGGGTGATTTATATTCTGATGCTATTTATCTACATTTTGTAGCTAAAATAAACAATGTATGCCTACTTATGTTTAGTGAAAGTGTGTTAGTGCCACATAGAAGTTTGATTAGGCTAATGAAAGGAGGAACAACTCAGATGTAGATTATTACTTTAATATGCTTTAAGATTAAATCAGAAAAGCATCCGCATATGCATTAAACTGCCTCATAAAATCACCAATTAGACCGAAGCACAATAGCGAAATCTAAAAAGATAGGATCTGGACTGTTTTCTTATGAGCGTGGAAAGTAGATGAAAACCTAGCTGTGGTAGGGCTGCGCCTTTCAACAGGCCAGGAAGTCCATCCACAATGTCATGAAGATGGCTGAAAAGATAATCAGATATGCTCTTCGTAGAGATGTTCTACTAGACCAGGTTTGAAGGTGCATCATGTAGGAACACACTTGCTGTTCTGCCTACAGTGGTCTGATTGTCTGTGCTGCTGCATCCAAACCAAGACCTGCAGAATCAAAGCTTACACACAAGTTGTGCATTTGCTTAACAGTCGGTTGCACACATCAATATAGGCTACTCCCAGTTGAAAGCCTTGAATTTCACTATTTACTTTATTATCCTTAGGCCACTTACTTGTAGGGCCTACTCTTACCTACATCTCCTTTTACCTACTAATGTAGGAAGTAAGTAGGCCTAAGCATGTTGGTGGACTTTGTCATGACCTGAAGGCATGACAAAAGGTGGAGACACACATGGTTGTTCAATTAAATCAAAAGTAATTTATTTTAACAAAGATAAACGTGCAATCAGTTAATCAGTAATGTGTGTAATGTATGGATGTGTGTAAATGGATCAAAGCTAGAACGCAAAAATAACTAAACCAAAAATCCAAACAAACCAATCAACCTTGAGGAGGGAGAGAGAATGACTGCCCAAGCACTCCTATTCATAGACATTTGAGCCATCAGTTGATCCAGGTGTCAATCATCAGTCCTCATTAGCCAATCCCCAGATCCCAGCAACCAGAGGGTCCCACCGAAAAAACAAAAAACTGTTAGATACAATAAAACACATTTTTATATCAAACAACCGACCATGTTAATATCATCTCTAACACCGTTCAGTTAAGCGCATTATGTACATAACCCAGTGGCCATCAATCCATGGAAGCACTGGAATATTTCATGAAACATGGAAACGATAGGCAGTCCTGACAAACATTATGACAATGGCGCACGCGACAGGGCATCTGCCACCACATTGTCCTTGCCCCTAAGATGGCGTATATCCAAATGATAAGGCTGTAAGAACAGGGCCATCTCATTAACCGCTGATTTGGATTTTGAAGGGAACGCAAAAAGGTCAATGGATTATGATCAGTGTACACTACCGATGAGGAACTTGCCCCAACATAAACATCAAAATGTTGAAGGGCCCAAACAAGAGCAAGAGCTTCTTTTTCTATGACCGAGTAATGTCTTTGACACACCTTGAACTTCTTAGAGAAGTAACTCGTTGGTCTTTCAACTCCCTGTTCATCAACCTGTAACAATTACTGCACCAACCCCAACATCACTCTCATCAATTTGCAACTGAAAAGGTAGATCCATCCTGGGAGCAGCCAGTACAGGAGCCCTCGACAACAGGGTTTTCACCTCATCAAAAACCTGTCAAATAGAGCTTGTACCCTATGAATGTGATCTTCCCACGTATTACTATAAATCACCACATCATCCAACCCACACACTACTTTATTCATCAACCTCTGAAATGTTCCTGGGCATTTCGCAAACCAAAGGGCATGACAGTGTAAGAGTATAGTCCTGATGGTGTTACAAAAGCACAAATTTCTTTGGCCTTTTTCCGAAAGAGGAACCTGCCAATACCCTTTCAGAAGATCAAACTTACTGACATATTTGGCTGCCCCCACCTGATCAACACAATCCTCCATTCTCGGGAGAGGAAAGGAATCAGGCTTTGTCACTGTATTAACCTTTCGGAAATCAGTGCAGGACCTGTATGTGGAATCGGGGCTACTAACTAACAGACAGGGAGAAGCCCAGCTAGATGAAGATGGTTCGGCAATGCCATTTTCCAACGTGAATGACACTTCAGAATCCAATATTTTCCTCTTTACTGGAGAAACCCGATAGAATCTCTGAGATATGGGCCTAGCATCCCCAATATCAACATCATGTATGATCAAAGTAGTGCGGCTAGCAATATCTGTGAACAGACAGGGGTCATTTTTAAAATCCTTAATCAACTGATTATATTTAATTACATCCAAATGTCCTAATGTTGTATATAACTGTTCTAAGGCTTCAGAGTTTTTAAATCGCGGTTGTAACACCTCTTCCAACATGTCATTGTCCCCCTCAGTTACTGGGTACAAAACCACTTGCCTTCAGAACTGGACAACTTGGGACAGCCTCACTTGAAGTAGACTGTGTCTGACAGGGTTTAAGCAGATTCACATGGCAGATCTTATCTTTCTTTCTTTTACCAGGCATCTCTACCTGAGAAAATGGCAAAACCTGTTCGAAAATATCTTTCAAAGACATGTCGGCTCTTTGTTCATTCACTAACTCCAACCGAGAAATAGAAAGATCAGGTGGCATTGACAGTATAAACTTTTCCACATTAAACGTTTTTTCTGGACCCTCCTCACTGTCAGCCAGAGCAACCGTCATAGCACGAGTCACAACACAAACTGCAGAAACATTTTGCTTCAGATTAGTGGCCGTATTCCCTGCCTCCTCTATTTCAGGGAGCTCTGGAGTTTCTGAAACAAAAGCAGACATACTTATGTGTATTGGCTGGTCAGGTAAGTGTACATCGTTTTGTCTCACATCATCTGGCCACACACAACCTCCTACCAGGTCATTTCCCAAAATAAAGTCAATTCCGTCAACTGGCAGTTCTGGACGAACACCTACTTCTACTTCCCCCTGTACCAAATTACATGACAAATGCACTTTGTGCAAAGACACAAACATAGTGCGCAGACCCATTCCCCGAACGGGAACACAGCTACCCGTGTCTGATAAGGGAGAAAAGGGCAAAATATTTCCCCTCACAAAGCTTTGCGATGCTCCTGAGTCCCTCAAGATTTTTATTGGAACTCCTTCATCACTACTAAGCAGCTTCACAAAGCCTTCAGACATAAACGGAGCATAACACAAGTCAATATCTGAAGTATTTACTGTTTAACCTGCATCTGAAAAGGAGCCAACAGTTCTGCTGCAATACCAGGTGTAGGCCTCCGAATAGAGGTAGCCAAACCAGCTGACTTAACATTGTACATCTTACTTTTTTCTTTTAGTAGAGGACATTCGTTTTTCCAATGACCAATTTGATGGCAATAATTGCACACAGTAGAGTCTCTTTTCTCTTTAGTCTGTCTATCCAACTTTGGGGACATAAACCCTGCCTTGGGAAATTGTTAATTGTAGTACCGCTCACCAAAAATACGTTTGTGTGTCAACACATATTCATCGGCTAGCACTGCAGCCTCACTTGGACACTTAACCTTGTGTTCATTAACATAGGTCGCAACATAATTGGGCACAGACTGTTTAAACTGTTCTAGAACCACTAGATCACATAATGCCTCAAACGTAACACCAGAAGAAGAGCACCAACGATTAAAATTGAATGTCAAATCCCTGGCAAACTCAACATGTGTTTGTTCCCCAGTCTTCCCGCAGCTCCTGAAGCGCTGCTAATATGCCTCAGGAACAAGCTCATATGCCTTCAAGACAGCCGATTTTACCGTATTGCACTCTTTACAGGCTGCAGAAGACAAAGCTGAGTAAGCCTGCTGTGCTTTACCAGTAAAAACACACTGTAACAACAAAGTTCGCTCCTCATCATGCCAGTCTCTTGAATCTGCAACCTGCTCAAACAAACTGAAGAAAATCTCTACATAACTGTCATTAAACTTTGGTAACAACCTCAAATTGCTTGCAACATCAAAACACACACGAGGCATTTCCAAATTCAAAGCCGATGCAGAAATGTTGCCCTCTTTCAGCAATGTTAATTTTTGAACTTCCAAATCAAATTTCAGTTGTTCCTTTCTGAATTTGATTCTCTCCAATTCCTGTTCATGTTCCATTTTGTACCAATAATCATTTTTGTTCTTCAAATGTTAAAGCAGTAGTGGAAGTAGTTACACCACTCTTACCTCCCTCGTCCCCCAACACTCCCTCTTCCGTCAAGCTGGCCATAATGACACACTTCAGGACCTCCTTTGTGCACATCAATGGAGTAATGCTGAGCAATCTTCTTCAGCTGCTCTTTATTACATCGCTCCAGCAACTCAACAGATGGACCCTGAATGAAATTCTCAACAATATTAGACGCAATACTCAATGTGAAGCAAACAAATCCTCCCAAAACCCAAATGGCCCAAAATACCGTAAAACTTCAAATAATAGCCGAGTCCCAAATAGACGCCTGTCTCTTTTAAACGCCTGGTGTGACAACAGATTTGGGTAAATAAAGGCCGGTCTCAAGTAGAGGCCTGGTCTGTTTTTTGTTTGTTTGTTTTTTTCTTCGTGTCGGGTTGTATTTGATCTTTTAAAACCCGTCAGATCGTTTGTTCTATGTTTTGATTTGATTTCACGTGACAGACACAACCGTTCATAAACGACTCATCGTTATGGCAACATAACACGAACTTTCGTTTAGTCTTCAGATTTTCTTAATTCTCTCAATACCAACATGGAGACAAAAAGAAAAAAGTATGATTTGACATTTAAGCTGACAGTTGTCAAATTTGCCGAACAAAATTCGGGAGAAGCAGCGGCGAGACATTTCTCGATTGATCCTGAGAGAGTGCGAGAACGGCGTAAACATAAAGCAGAACTGCGACGTCTGTCCGAGGAAGACGACCAAAGGGCCGGACTGCGAGGTGGAGGGAGGAAGAAGGTGGTAGATATAGTTCTGCCCATTGCTGTCACATCGTTTCTTTTTTTTATGCTGCCAATAGCCAAAGACAATTCTTACATTAAATGATTTGTTAAACACATTCGAATTAATTATAAATATTAATTAAATACGATTATTACATGGCTTGGTTGAATTCTAATGTAGAATGCGGTCTGTAATTTCTTCATAACAGACCGCTGCTAAGCATAACACACCGTTGCCATGCAAAAGAAGAGCGTTGCTATGGACGCAGTTCTGTTCACTCCGGAGGACAGCTATCAATCAATCCGCTGAAAGAAGTCGGATAATTTATCAGCTGTGGCAAAAAGTGGAGAAACGCCGTCGAGCAACTTCTGTCCTCCAATTCAAGCAATGACAGCAGATCTGGTGAGCGCCATCGCTACATATTTATATACGGTCTATGATCACTACGCAGGGACAACAACGCTAATTAGTTAGCTTACATTGCACGTTTAGGTGTGATCCTGACATTATACAACACTACAAATGGTTTAAGTGGTTTAAAATGCAGCGCACTAAACTTCATTTCAAGTTAGTGCTTGATCTGCCTACATACTGAAGTAAAGTAGTTAAAAACAGTTCCCAGAAGACACTCTGTGACAGGAGCGTCGCTCATCACCGACTCATTAGGCTCGTTCGAGATGAACTGTGCCTCGCCTGTAAAGTGGACGAGAGCAGGCAGCAGCAGTGGGGGGCGGTGACAAAAGTCCGCTGTGCAGTCGGACAGTTTCCAGCCGTATCCAGCAGCCTGCAGGCTGGACAGGAAGTCACAGAAACACTGGTCCGATTCTGATTTAATAAAATGTTATCAGACCCATATATCAGCTTGTACACAGTCTCCAGTTGTTTTTATTAAGACAGAATAGCTGACAACATGCTCTACATGTTATATGTTGCTGATTTTAATAACCAACAGACTGTTGATGATCTGTAATCTGAACAGATTTTGTCTCTCTGACTTCTAAACGTCACTATCAGCCACACAACATGTGTTCTGTACAGAATAAGCCTTTAAATCAGACACACAGCAGTTAAAATCCCTCCGATTCAAAATCAATAAAAAAGTTATCATAAAACGTCATCATGTTGTCGATTCTGAACCAATCAGCTGTTAGATCAGCTGAGAGGCCGGCGTTTCCCAGCATGCCTTGTGTCCGCCTGGGTCTTGCATGGATGTATTGCAGTCAGTGAAAAGCAACTGCGCTACCTCCGTCTCAGAACTACGGCCGCCTTGCTCTCGTGAGATTATCGTTGCCTACGTATGCATGACGTCAGAGCAAGTCGGGATCAAGTCGGACACAAATCTAACCGGCATGCAACCGTTCTCTTAATACATCCATGCATGCAACGGGCAGCGATCGCCGGTGATCGATTCTGCGCAGATCTGGCTCATCTCGAACGAGCCTATTATTAAACCCCTGAACACCACTCTAGTGAGCAGCAGCAGATGGGAAACCAACCGAGAAACCTAACTGAGAAACTAGTACATTTTAGGAAAGCTGTTATTATTCAGTCCACATTTATACGCTCCCTGTCTGACTTAAACAGGCGTCAGATACAGGGAAGCTCATGACCCAAACAATGTTGGACAATACATTAACTCAGGAGGGAACCTGTAAACCCAACAGTCAGTTGCCATTCAGTCAAAAGCCACACTTTAACCCTTTTAAAGTTGTTGCTGTCTATGTTAATCTGCCTAATTTGGTCCATAACTGGTGCAATTCATCACAATGCCATCCAATTTATTTTTCTTATGTACTGGTTACCAAACTCTTGGCACATTGGTGAATAGAGGCATTGAACTAAATGCTAAATAACTAAAGATTACAAGAGGAGAAACACCAATTTCCTAGACTCTAGAAAGCAGTAATGTAGCCATCAAGAATCATGCATAATAAGGATTTCCTTTTTATGTAACCAACTTAACGGATAAAATAAAGTCCGAAGCTGGTTTAAAGAAATGGTTTGAGATTTTGGGAAATATTCGCTTTCTTGCCAGAGTGCATGAGAAGATAGATACCCCTTTCATGAGATAAGATAAGATAGACTTTATTAATCCCGTACTGGGGAAATTCCTGTGCAGGCCTTCTGTCGGGGTGGTACAGAGGGTACAGATGGGTACAGGGCCCATGCAATGGTCTATGGAGCTGGAGTGGGTTGGATGAAAGACCAAATTTGGAAAATGTTGTCCCCCTGTCCATCATTTCTGACGGCGGGCCTGCTTTCATGTCTGTAGGACAAAAACTGAAGCTGGAAATTGAAGCTATGTTGAATTGGTACATGTCTAAAATACCTGGTGTCTTTACTTGAAATTGTCAAAAGTGCAGAAATACTTGTGCTGGAAAATGATCGTCAATATAAATGGTGAGCGAGGGGATTAAAACTTGACTTACCAGAACTACATAAACAGCCATGATATTGCATTTTATTTTCAAATTCAAAATAGCTCTTCACCAACACTCGCTGCACTTCTCCCAACACACAATATGAGACCAGTACGCCTCACTACTAGGTCAGTCACCCACACACACTGTAAGCCTAATCACAGTAAAAGTACACATTACTTTTACAATAAACGCATAATGTGTTACTTCATCCCCTGGTTTGCAGTTTGTGCACTTCTCCAGTGATCCAAAAGACTTACTCCTGTTTCAATACAACAGAGTAGAAATGATCCTTCCAACGGTACTTCAGTGGTAATCGTGACAAAGCGATAGTGGCCTACTTCAATAAAGATCCATTCCAGAAACACAATTCAAGAAGTTTTAATTTGCTACATCAGTCAGAATCAGTGGTTGACATGTTCACACATCGTTTGAAAAGGTTCACTTGGACGTCCTAGAGAGTAATAAACGGTGAAGACACACTTGAGTTCCTGAAATATAAAAAAGGCAAACAGTTAGTGCATCCTGTTAAACATCTGACATTGATGCACTGGGACAGACAAGTATTGGGCTTTAAGGTGTGTTTTTTTTTTCCCCTGAGTTTCATGCACGACCTGAAATCTTAAAGAGACTGAATATTTTTTGGTCAAGCACAGGGTGACCCCTACGTGTCTCATGTGCAGAGAAAGTTGCAGTGTACGAGGAATATAACATCATTACGTCACGTTGGCATGTTAGCTACAGCCAGCAGGTATAGCAAGATCCACTGTTAGCATGTTAGCAACAGCCAGCAGTTATAGCAGGATCCACTGTTAGCATGTTAAAACCAGCCAGCAGTTATAGCAGGATCCACTGTTAGCATGTTAGCAACAGCCAGTAGTTATAGCAGGATCCACTGTTGGCATGTTAGCTACAGTCAGCAGTTATAGCAGGATCCACTGTTAGTATGTTAGCTACAGTCAGCAGTTATAGAAGGATCCACTGTTAGCATGTTAGCTACAGTCAGCAGTTATAGCAGGATCCACTGTTAGCATGTTAGCTACAGCCAGCAGTTATAGCAGGATCCACTGTTAGCATGTTAGCTACAGTCAGCAGTTATAGCAGGATCCACTGTTAGCATGTTAGTGACAGCCAGCAGTTATAGCAGGATCCACTGTTAGCATGTTAGCTACAGCCAGCAGTTATAGCAGGATCCACTGTTAGCATGTTAGCTACAGCCAGCAGTTATAGCAGGATCCACTGTTAGCATGTTAGCTACAGTCAGCAGTTATAGCAGGATCCACTGTTAGCATGTTAGCTACAGCCAGCAGTTATAGCAGGATCCACTGTTAGCATGTTAGCTACAGCCAGCAGTTATAGCAGGATCCACTGTTAGCTGCAGTTATAGCAGGATCCACTGTTAGCATATTAGCTACAGCCAGACCACAGCATGCACTTCTAGTTCAATCATCTTAGGTGCAGGGTTCAAAATTAGCACCATCTACCAGCCAAATGCTGGTAAAGTATGCAAGTGGCTGGTAGATTTGCACCACTTACCAGCCAAAAAAAAAAACCCAATGGTAATCTAGTGAGTGGCTGGTAAAATTGGAATATTTACTTGCCATTTGGCTGGTGGATGACAAAGTTAATTTTGAACCATGCTTAGGTGTGTTTGATTTGGGTCAAAGTGTGCCCACCGGGTGGGGCATTAACAGCCAAGTAAAGTTTAAAAAAAAAAAAAATTAAGCCTAATCACAGTAAAAGTACACATTACTTTTAGAATAAATGCATAATGTTTGCAGTTCGTGCACTTCTGCAGTGATCCAAAAGACTTACTCATGTTTCAATACAACAGAGTAGAAATGATCCTTCCAACGGTAATCATGATAAAGCGATAGTGGCCTACTTCAATAAAGATCCATTCCAGAAACACAATTCAATAAGTTTTAATTTGCAACATCAGTCAGAATCAGTGGTTGACCTATACACACAAGTCGCAGGTGCATTTCCAGGATGTAGTTATATGCTGGAACAAATCCTGCGAGATCCTAAGGTTACAGGACACACAGGCATGAGGTTTATTGTAAAACAATTAAATATAATGTACGTCATTAAATATGGAAGGGGATTAGGGCCAATGTCAAAAATGTTCAGAAATTAGTCACAAGTTTAAACTCAAATACATTTGACATTGGCCCTAATCCTCTTCCGTACCAGAATATTAAGGTTTAACGTTACCTGAACTTTGGCCGATGTTATTTTAACAATTTTGTAATTACACACCTCTCCTTTGTTGAATTCAACCAGAACAAACTGCGCTACTTTTAAAACAATGGCATTGTCCACCGGGACTTCTCGTGGGTCACCGAGAGCCGGAGGTTGTGCCGCTACAAAGCGACCGGTGAAAGAACAAACGACAACACAAAACCAGACAAACATCATGAACCAAACAAGTTGTTCTGCGGTAGCTATTAGGAGTCCTGTTATCGGTTCGGAGTGGCCCAGTTCACGTTCACAGCCGAGTTGATATACTATCTAGAGCAGCATACACACACCTGTTTCCTATCTGTTGATGAACACATGAACGTCTGAACACCCACACAGGTGTTCTCAGTTAGTCTGGCTGATTAGACCTCGTCCCAGGACTCTGTGGGTGTGTTTACACTGGTTGGTTGTCATCTTTCTGGATCTCTTGTTAGCTCAGTTGCACCTTTATCATTCTTATTGGTCAAAAAGATTTGTGACGTAATACATTCCTATCTCATAGAAAAGTCAAATCAAAATAAAGCCTAACATTAGAAAGCAATTAAAACAGGTTAAAAAAAATAATAATTTTGGTATCATATCTGCTTCCATGGCAAACTATATCTGGAGAGGAGGGAATAACAAAACAAGAGTGATTAGAGTGAGATAAGAGGGCAAGTGCACACAGAGCATTAAATCTGTCGTTCTGAAACAACTCACTTAGGATTTCTTACAGCCTGAAATCTTAGTCCATAGGAACAGATTTAAAAATCAGTTATTTAAATCACAGCTGGGAATTATTCATCAAATAAGCTCCAGAAAGAAACCAGAGGAGACCCACACATTCTGCTCTCCAGAGTTTGAACAAAACGAAAAGCATTTTCTATTTGATCAATGGCCTTCTTCATCTTAGACTGGCACAACATAAGAGCCAACATGCAGCGGCTGTGCAAAAAGGAAACGAGATGAATGAGGACATGAGGCCATTTACCTCGTCTCACTTCACCGTCAACAGAAATGTTCAGTTTAATATAAATACGAGCAGCCGATAACCCGCTAGCTCACTACAACGCGTCAGCTAATGTCATGTCAATTCCTGCAGTGATTAAAACAGCAGCTGGGTCATTTGTCCACCACGGCAGCACCCCATAATGTATACGGCTACTACCACAGCCCGTAAGCTGGTAGTGAGTAATAGATGAAGGGTTGCATTAGCCTAACAGATACAGAGTTTACGTTGCTATGGACGCATGGACTTCAGGCTGATTCAAGACCCCTGATCACCCTGTCGGGGTTGTATTCGCTATAACAACCGCCTCGCTCTACATTATCCCTTACATAATACGAATTAAAAAAATTAATATAATGTGGTAACCTCCTATTGTCAATTAAAGGCCTGTCTCTTATAGACGCCTGTCTCAAATACAAGCCGGTCCATTTCGGCGATTGGGGTAAATAGAAGCCCGGGCTATTATTTGAAGTTTTACGGTATATATAAAGTCAAACAAACTGGAGCCTCCTCATTCTAAACTAACTAGTACAACCAAGGCCGCTTTAATGCACGGGCTTACCTGGGCTGAAGCCCAGGGGCCTCACAAGTTCAGGGGCCTCCCATATTCAAGTTAGTGATGAGCTGAAAAGGTCATATTGTTTTCTAACTTGTCAGGTTTTCTGTCAATCACTCTAATCGCAGGTTACATGGCTGCTGATTGATCCAAATTAGGAGTGACCCACGTGGCTCCATCGCCTATGGCCCGTGAGCTTACCTATCAGAATGTCTATAGTTAGTTTTGGGGTGTGTCCCTCTATGACTGAGTGATGTCTTCTGTACTGGTTTGCGCTTGAGAGCAACAGCGGGATATTTTTAACAATTTTTTGTCATTTCTGACAACGTCAACGGCAAGAAATGAACGGTTTAGATTTCGAATATAGGCAGTCATCTGAAAATCGTTGCCGAATTGACAATTTGCTTCAAAGTTTTCGGAGCTGGAGGTGGCCCCATGGATGCATTAAGAGAACGGTGTCCCGGATCGCTCGCTCGCTGGCCGGCCTGTCATGCTGGGACGCCCCAATGTAAGTTGGCGGTCTGTCAGACCGATCTCGTAAATAAGAGGCTTTTATTTCGCCGTTGACGGATTGTTTGTTTAAATATCACAAACCTTGTCCATCATAAGAGTAACGGGAACGTGTGGTTAACTGTCTTTTTACCGTTAAACTCCACAAGCGCCTGGTCGCCGACACACACACACACACACACACACACACGGCCACAGGCAGCGAGAGAGAGAGAGAGAGAGAGAGAGAGAGAGAGAGAGAGAGAGAGATACCTTCGGGAGACTTGTTTAAATTATGACATAGGCTACATTAGATTTAGTATAGTTCATACTTTTTTTTGGCGTATTTCTCTTCTGATTTTAATGCTATAAAGACCGTTGCCGTGCTTGCATCACTCCCCTTACCCCTCCTAGGCCAGTGGGAATGCACTTTCACTGTCACCTCTATCAGCTATAACGGTTAATTTTTAGTAGGCTATATTTTAGAACCTATCCATAACCCTTTTTTGCTATTTGCCTCATTATTTGATATACAAAAATATAAATAATGTCACACAGCGAATTAGTAATCATTTAAAAAATATAAAATCCAGCTCCTGCCAGCAGGTGCATGTGATTGGTTCACAGGGCTTGCTGAGGCTCCTACTTTGATCTGTTGCTGTTCTTTGCTAATGCTGTTATCAGTTATTATCAATGTTTGTGCAGACAGGTGATGGTTGGTGATGTTTTTCATAATATCGTTTGAAATCATACTTTCACACATTTTGGTTTTATCATCACCATAAGTTGCTGTGTGTGGTTGTTACATAAAGTATCTTGTGTTTATGCTCAGGTGGACTCAATGATATATTAATAACAATATTATGGTGATGTCTGGCTCAAAGAGGGAAAACTCACTGTTGTATGCCTCGAAAGAAACTAATGCATTTTGTGATATAGATTACCTAGATATTACACTTTTTTAAAATGAGACTCTGTAAATCGAGGGGATGGGGGGCCTACAAAACCTCTCAGCCCTGGGGCCTAACATTAGGTTAAGGCGGCCCTGAGTACAACAAACTAGCTAAATAAACTCATCCCTAGTCTTCGGACAGGTACAGGTGGCGGGTATTTATTCAATATAAACCAGTGGGTCTGAAAAAAGCCCCTGCTATGCCCTCTGAACACCATGGATATGATCCCGAGTATATAGCTCCAGCCACTTCCCCCTCACACTAACGAAGTCCCCTGCAACCGACTCTCTAAGAGAACCTGCTGCTAAACCTCACAGAGGAGAACGCCAGTTAAAACAAGGCCACACCAAACATTTAAGCACCACTTGTTTACCTCAACATTGAGCAAAAGAAAAGCCCACCTTTAAGGTCTTCAAACAAAACACTTACCAACTAAAGTCACATGTGATACTCCACCCCAACATAACAAGATAAATAATTATTACCAAAGGCTGAGTTGACGACCATGTCATGACCTGGCTCGAAGGCATGACCAAAGGTGGAGACACACATGGTTGTTCAATTAAATCAAATTTATTTATTTTAACAAAGATAAACGTGCAATCAGTTAATCAGTAATGTGTGTAATGTATGGATGTGTGTAAATGGATCAAAGCTAGAACGCAAAAATAACTAAACCAAAAAAAATCCAAACAAACCAATCAACCTTGAGGAGGGAGAGAGAATGACTGCCCAAGCACTCCTAATCATAGACATGAGCCATCAGTTGATCCAGGTGTCAATCATCAGTCCTCATTAGCCAATCCCCAGATCCCAGCAACCAGAGGGACTTAAAGGGATACTTCACCGATTTAGCATTCAGCTTTGTATAGGTAGAAACCCAGTAGTATTTCTGAATGACCGTGCTTCCCTCCCACATGTCCCCCTGAGAGGGGAGATCTCGGCATTGGGGGTCTGGAAATCATTCCTCCAATGACACAAAATGACGATTTTTACGTCATTGGAGGAATGGAAGGCCAGAGGCAAAGAACTACAAACAGTAGCAGGAGCTACTTCCGCATGTTTTCAACCCGCCCATCACCCGAAGCGAGCCGATCTCAGCCGGAAAAAAACGAAATGTCAGCCATCTTGGATCCTCGCTAAACAGGGCTCTCTCTTCTCAGCAGCTAACTTTGACAAAATTATGTGCTTTCAAACTACCGCACACGTATACCACCGGGATACATCGCTACAGATCAGAGAATATTCAGGGAACGTTATTACAGACGGAATAATCAGCACACTACGAGAGCTTTGCCTGCACGGAGACCAGCGGACTCGCTCGATGCCCCGAGCCGGGGAAGTGGACATCCTCGTCGGCTAGGTGGGAAGCTAACGCTAGCCGGGGAACAGGCACATCCAGAGGGAGCTAACGCTAGCCGGCCACCTGTCCCATCAATCCTGATTGCAAGTGTCCGTTCATTAAACTACAAACTGGACTATATCCAACTTGAACGAAACTCCCAACGCGAGTTCAGAGACTTTTTCGTGGAAACATGGCTGAAGAACAGCGTACCAGACTGTCCAGCTACCAGGACTGCTAGCCCTCCGACGATCCGAGCTAGAGATGCTTTGTCACTGGGTAAAAGACCCGTGAAGGTGGGCTGTGTTAACACGGACTGGTGCAGAAATGTGGTGATTTATATCCAACTAACTGCTAACCGCTGGAGTTTGTGACTGTTACATGGCGACCATTCGACATTCCACGCTAATTCACGTCTGTGTTTATACTCTGTAGCAGGGTTCGAATTACGGGGGAGCTAAGGGGAGCTCGGCTCCCCTGAAAAGGACCTGGGCTCCCCTGAAAGCCTACTTTGAGACATTTAGTGGGAGCTCTAAAACACTGTCCATTTTTGTGTCACAGATAGATTTTGATTTTCTGTACATTAAGGTTCCTGAAATAAATAATAATAGTAAAATGTGTCAATGTTGTGTGTGTATTCGCTCATTACATTATTATTTCCGAACATCTGTCTCCACTAATAAATGCAATGCTGTGTCTCCTGTTGTGACCATCCATGCGTGGCGGTGCTGCACTCAAATCACTACGTTTACGTCACCATTTCAACTTCTCACTGAGTTGGTACATAGATATGGTTTTGAATGTTAGCCTAACTTCAAGTTCAAAACATACTTTATTCGTTGTTTTGGAACACTCTGTGGATACTAATAAGAATGTCAAAAAGGAAGCAACCAAACCTCGGTCAATTTGGATTTACAAAACAAACCAAGACGAGTGATGACAGCGCACCAGCTACAGCTAACTTGCCGGTGTTACCGCCGCCGCTAAAAGTTGCTGCTAGTGCTATGACAGCACCGACGATAGCGAGACTTGGGCGCCAGGTAAGAATCATGGAATTACTTACTTGATCTGTGCGTTTGTGAGGATTGGCCCTAATCCTATTTAATATTGATGTATTTTTTTATGATTGTTATGAGTTATTATGTTTTTATCATGATTTGTATGATGTAAGCCTAAGCGCGGTTGATTCAGAACCGTGGACAGAGCTGTAACACTGACAGCGTCTGACGCTTGCGTTTTGAAGTAAACCTTAAATGGCCGAACACGCACCAAAAGCGTTAAAGTCAGCCAGGCAGGATCGGAAAATAGGGCTCCCCAGAAAGCCACTTTGTAATTCGAACCCTGCTCTGTAGTTACAGCCCACCAAGCCTAATGCTGGTATGCTTAGCTGAACTTTACGGAGCCTATATAATGTGTGTGTGCATTAAAGCTAGCCTGTTTCGTATGTCGTTTTTATATAATGTCGTTATATATTTTAAATGTGTAACACCTCTTGAGCCACGATGAAACATTGTTTCGTGTATATGGTTGAAATAACAATAAAACACATTGAGTTGAGTTGAATGCCTCGCTGTCTTGTCTGTCTGTCTGTAGGCGTGGCTTGGGAGTGGACTCAAAGCAGTGAAGCGAAGTGCATTCTGGGATTTGGTGTCTTTCATCCATATGAGCCAAAAACACATTTTCTGGCTTTCTCGGCCTAGAAGGCACCAATTTAAAAAAAAAAATTCACATTTCTGCTACATAAGTGACCCAATTTAAAGATATATTAAGCTTTCCAGCGGTGAAATATCCCTTTAATAGGCCTAGGAGCCGTCACAACGTGTTACTTAAATACATTGTTGGAATGGTACGGATGTAAAAACGAATTTCTAGTGTGTGAGTGCCCCCTGGTGGATATCTTGCATAATGTTTGCATTGTGCTCTTCAAATCAACTGGATTGGTTCTATTACGTTAATAAAAGTAGGGGAAAACACAGACGTTATTTACTTAATATGTAGCTACAATACAGCGATCGCAATCAAAACTAGCTCATTCATTTTGCGAGATGAAAGTCTGTGGTTTTAATTTTTGGAGGTTGGTGCACTTATTTTACCAAGAGCGAGTTAGGACAATATCAGTGGCCTTTAGTTAATTATATCTGCAGCGAACTTTCCACAGATGATAACCTATTCAATGAAAACACAATACAGTTTATCTGCCTACAATTTCAGTTTACCTATTGCCATACTAATAGAAAAATAGACTGTACAAAAAGAGGAAAACCTCTCCCAAATCCAGCGAGTTTACTTGTGCTGGGTTGGATTAACGTGGTCTGTTCTTGTTCTTTACTGATTGGGTGATAACAGTCCAAATATATTGGCTTTGGAAAAGACAGGGTGGAGCTCATTTTCATATAACGTAACATGTCTTGTGACGCGTACTGAGCCACGTAAAAAGCGGAGTTAAATGAGCATTCCACAGTGCGTTTTGCCATTAGACGCCGTAAACAACGGCGTCCTGGCCATTAAGATGACGTAAACAACGGCGTCTGGCTGTTCAGAATGGGCTAGGAAAGTGGCGAATAGTGAGCCATATAGCGTTCCATATAGCTTCGAGGCATGTATCGAAGACATGAACCAATTTGGAATGAAGCTTTCTATCGGAGCTTGATTCGTTTTGTGATAATCACGTGACCAGTGACGTCCGAAGCTTCGTTTCAGACACACCCACGTGACTGCTTTGAAGTTGAATTCAAAGCTGCGTGACACGGCGCGCGCCTTTCAGCCTTATACCTCAATTGAAAGAGAGAGAGAGGGCTGTTGATTGGTCTCTGGGGTATTATCACTTGTGTCATTCTAAAAAGTTGAACCATTAAATTTGGGTGGTGAAGCATTTAAGATGATTGTAGGCTATGAGGAATAAAATAATTAAAAATATGATAATTATATGGGGTTTGCTAAGGTTCTTTACAGCTATATAGGGTCATGTCATTGTGAGAAAAATGAGGGATATTTGTGGAATAAATTTAATCCGATCCTTGTGAAGAAAGCAGAGCAAATTAAGAATTCTGAGGGAAAATCAGTCCAACCTGGTTTGAATGTTATTTTAGAAACTATTAAGAATATGTAAGCAAATAATGTTTAATTAATGAATAGGTATATAAGTTCAGTTGAAATGAGTAGCTACTTAAATACTTGGTTAGTTGACTGCTGTGATCATTTTCAGTTCCAAAAAAAGTGAAGACTTCCTATGAGGTTATAATGGGGTGTTGAAAGGAGGAGAACATTTGTTGATGATGATCTAGTGCGTTGACAGATTAATACAGAGGGATTATTGGTATAGACTATACTAAATTATTTCTAGTTTGGTTAAAATAGTATATAGGGTTAATATTATAGCAGGATGGTTGATTAATACAGTTTTGATTATTTTGAAGTTGAGGAGTTTCCTTATCTGAGGTGGTAAGAGTACCACTTAACGACAATTTGGGAGAAAAAGAGAGAGAAAGACAAGCTATGTGGTTTAATAATAATAATAATTGATGCTAATAATAATAAAGAGAAGCTACATAGCTTAAAGTAAAGTATTCTTAGTTTAAGAAAAACAGTTTGAGCCGAAAATAAGAATTCATAACTAGAAATTGCTGAAGCTAAATTGGATGAATAGCTTATATCCTTTAGAAGAAGTTGAAGTAGTGAGTATAGGTGGAAGCATGAGTGGACAGGAATTTCATTAAAGAAGTTAACACCACTAACGTGTAAAGATGGGGAATGTTTAGAGGCTTTTGGAAAGCTGACGCTAAACTGAATTGTTGGCTTGGGAAGTTCAATGATGCCACATGATGTAGAACATTGTGAGATCTGAATTATTGTTCTAGCTGAAATTATGAATAAGTATGGAAGATACTTCTCTTTTGGCTCTCAACGAAGGCGGTCGCATTTTCTCTCCCCCTCTACTCCCACACCTCCCCTGCTTTGCTCCTCTTGTCTCGTCTAGTCTTTGTCTAACTCTTTGAGAGACTATCTCAGCACTGCTCTCCAAACTCAAAAATCATGGATTTGATCAACTGGTCTCTCAACGCAATTGACACCATCTTCTCGACGAGGAGCTTGGGTTCGGGGGAACCTGCTTGCCCTGCCGGAACGTTTGCTGCTGGCTACACGATGGACGTGTGGGAGGAGTGGCGGGTCGTGTGTCTGGCGGCTCTTTCCGTGGAGGACGTTGAGGATATCTACCTATTCGGAACCATGATAACAGGCCTTTTGCTGACCGGATTAGGCATTGCCCTGGTTTATTGACAAATTATGGATAACAACATGGAGATGAGCCGCAATTTGGATATTATCTTGGATAAGATCACCGCTTTGCAAAGAAAGATTGACCAGGATGAACTAACAGAGTAGTTGTGTAAAGAAATGCAGCTACTCGCGCCGAGACAAAATAACTCCAATCTTATCAACTTTCGGCCCCCTTATCCAGCACTGGCCTCGGCCAAGGCCGCTGCTGGAACAACAACTCCCCCTGAATAGTACTGCAGAGAGACGCTCTTGGGTTTCTCCCCAACTTCCCTCAGACACCTGCTGATTGTTGACTCTGCTCGGGACCTATTCAAGGTTGTCTCCATGGCAATCTGCTGTGTTAACACTATGACATCCTGCGGACTGAGGCACCAAGATTGGGATGCCAGGCAAAGTGACTCTCACCAGGCCCTCCTCCCCCCCGCGGCTTTTTACCCCCCAGTCTGACAAGCTGGTCTGTGACCAGCGCCTCTGTCGGCTGCAGGACCGGATGGCTGCTTGCCTGTGCTGGGTTACCTCCACCCCCCATTCCCCTCCCCTGTTGCAAATCATGTTGTCGAGTCGTGTTGTTATGTCTTCTGATTATGTGCTTATTGCTGAGGTGTTTTTTTCCCACACTGTACTCTTCACAGGAGCATAGTCTGGAAATTGCTTTTTTTTTCTCCTCCCCTTTTCTCATGTTATGCTGTATCTTTCTCACTTGTAACAATGAATTGCCCCTCGGGGATAATAAAGACTTCTTGAACTTGAAGATTTACACATGCTGTGAGAAACATACGTAGATGAAAATGCAGAAATATGAAATACATTTTAGGAAAGCTGAAAGCAACTGTAATACTGTCAAAGGGAAATTCAAATAAATTGACTAAAAAGGCTAAAAGTATGAATTATCTGTATTATTATTAGACAGATCCATTGCATACAACCATTGCATTATAAAGATAATAGAGCTAGAGGAGTCAAAAGAAGTGAAAGTAATGGAGAAGCTTCTAGTGACCAGCCAGTAGGGCAATCACTGATTGCCCCAAGATGATTAAACAGTAGGAAGAGAATCAATAGAACTAAAATAAGTATGACTCAAGTGGAAATAATGCTTCTTGGAGAGAGTTGTGTTTTGTGTTGATTAAGTGCCTCGATGGATATCAGAGATGGATGTCAGAGTGGGACCATCCCACTCCCAACAAGCTGGTGACAAACTGCAGGACAGACAAGCTGCAGACAAGATGCAGGACCGGTGATAAGCTGAACCATAACTCAACTGCCCATGGAAGGGGGCACACAGATGGTTTCGAGACATGATCAGAGCTAAGAAGTGCTTTGGTGAAACATTTGCAGATGAACTGAAGGAGGAGTAGTTCAGCCTGACATTGCCTGAACTCAGAAGATACTGACATTAAGAAAGGACAGTGGATGAACGGTAAGCAGACGGACCATGGAAGAAGAGGGGAGAAGTGAAAAAGACAATCTGTTCTGGAACCATTGACGCAGACCGGATGAGGAGGCAGGACAAGGAGGTACTGCGATTGAAGAAAATACACATACTCTAGAGAAGTGATTACTTTTACTTTAAGCATAAGATTACGCCTATGAGATGACAACTTTAGGATTAGGGCTAACAGATGTTTCTAGATGGGGGAAGATTACAATTAAAGTTCATTTCATTGTTCTATTTAGTACACCAACAACATAGATAACTTTTGAATATGGTTTATGAGGTAGTGCTGATCAGATAATTTAGTGGGAAGTGATCTCATATATACATTTAAATTTAATAAATATAGAGGTCAGACGAGTAAATAAATTGAGAGTGACTATCAGGGGAAATAGCTTGACATTAACATTAGTAAACTAATTTGGATGAAGTTTATAAATGTAACCTTTACAAAAAAGTGATAAGGTATACGATAGGGGTTATTATGACCATAAGAAGGAGGAGATCTGGGAGTAACTTCAGGGAAAGTCAACTCAGATCAGATGACAGTACAGGAGAGATTTAAGGGGAGGATAAGCATGGTAGAGTCTTACACCAGAACAATAATGACAAAAGTATGCATTATTGAATAGGGGTGTAACGATATATCATGGTACGATTTATCGCGATGCAAAAATGTTACGATATGTATTGTAGAGGTATGGCGATATTATTATAATTTGAACCAGGCGGCCGACCATCGGCAGAAAAGCCAGTCGAGATGATCAGTCGCGTCCCCGAGGTTCAAAAAACTGCCTCGGGACACATAAAAAAGACGAGAGACGAGACGTAATACATCTCTATAACAGCAGGCGTCGCTAATCTGTATTGTTCATGGATGTATTAAGAGAACTGGATACAGTGTTCGGCGGGAAGCCCCGTATGTTCCAATGAGAGTTGCTCAAAAGCGCATTAAGACAACATGGAGCTCGGATTTTCCGCATTCTTGGCCCATGATGTCACAATGGACACGCGCACTAGCAACAATTTGTTTGCGATGTCTTAGCAACCGGTAACAACATGCTCGTTCATGAGCGTGTCTCTTACAAGTAGGGATGCACCGATCCACATTTTTTCACTTCCGATCCGATCCCGATACCTGAATTTGGATATCGGCCGATACTGATACTATTCCGATACCAGAGCTGTGTTTGCTTTAATATTATTATTATCATTATTGTTGATTTTATATGATGCTGAAATAAACTCCTCTCAACGGGCAAGTATGATATGGACGTACGTATGCATGTATGTCCCAAAAGGCAACTTGAGGTAAGTATAAGGTCAGAAAAGGAAGTCAGAAAAACAGGAAAAAGCTCATTCTGAAAACAGATATCCAACTGTAAGGGTTTCAAATTGATTGTCATGTCAATATTTATTACATTCCCAAAATGTCAAATACTTGAGTCTTGAAATATAAGAAAAGTGCAAGTGTAAAAATCTCTCTCACACACACACACACACACACACACACACACAATCAATAAAACAGTGTGTGAACAGCGCAAATCAAGCACACTGGCTCTTGTAGCATCAACAAATCAACGTTTTAAAATGTCAAATATCTGAAATATAAGAAAAGTGCAATAACTGTAAACATCTTACACACACACTTAGTTACACACACACATACACACACACACCTCTGTTTTCACGGCTGCGCAGCGGGTGCTCTGAAACAGCGGCCGCCGGGACACGATCCGCGGTCTCTGGGGGACGCAACAACGGGGAAATGAAACGCCACAAGCCAGCGACAACACTGGGACAGACGGTTGTGAAAGTCCTGTTTTGTTTTTGCATTTTGCTGTCTTGCTCTGCGGTGTTTCCACTGTGAAGTATTTCCAAACAGCGGACACACAGGATAGCATTGAGCTAGCCACAATGCTGCTCATGCTACTATCCTGCTAGCTGGCTGCAAACTGCGGAATGGACTTCCTGAGCGGGGGCGTGTCTCATAACTCTGTGTCTCATTGAGCCGCGCCTCCGTTCAGGAAATGTATTCCACAGTTTGCAGCCAACCAGCAGACCAGCCAGCAGGAATCACTTTTGGAGCCATTTCAGCAGACAACGTTAAAGTGCAGACATGGCTCGTGGTATCGGAAATCTCCGCAGGTTGGATCGGGAAAATCCGATACCTGAATTACGCTGGTATCGGGTCCTGATACCGATACTGGATCGGATCGGCCCCATCCCTACTTACAAGTGGCGAACTCATGAACTCGCCGTTTTTATTGTCTAAAACATTCACTGACGTTAAACATTGTGTTTTCATTGTTCCCGATCGTTTACATGCTTAGCTAAATAAACGATAGATGTATTTAGCTAGACAACCAAGGAGATTTAATAATTACGTCGTGCTACTAGCTAGCTAGCTAGCTACTAACTAGCGCTAGCAGTTAGCCTGCAGTTTACTGAACAAAGCTCATCCATGGCTTCATCCTTCATCCAAGTTACAAGCTTTACAGCATACAGCCCTCGGATGTATCATAAGAGAGAACCAAGGCAATGTAATCACTATGTCTGTAGTAACGTTGTGTAGGCATATAGCTAGCACCCCTGATGTTAGCAACTAGCTAGCTAGCCGATAGCCCCACCAGTTTGGGAAACGCTAATGACGTTACATCCACGTAACAGGCTTTACAAACACACACATCCATTGGATGCATCATAACTTAATAAGATAATACCATGGACGTATTAACATAACACATGGTGAATTACAACCATCAGCTAGCGCTATTATTTATTACAGCTCGCTACGTGACCTCGGGAGTGGGCGGCGCAGTCCCGCGGGTCTGCTCGCATCCATTATGCGCGTTCATCATTTCTAATTTAATAATTCTGTATTCGCTACTAGTGAATGTTAAAAATGTTAAAAACATGACATTTTAAACAAGGAACCTTTAAGTGTTCGGACTGGTAAGTTTATATACCCTGAAACAAATTATTCGCTGAAATATTTGTTATATTATGTTTCTTTCGCCATGTAAAGTCTATGTGAAAAGTCTTTCTGGGCCATGGAGTGCAGTACCACCGCTATCCGCTAAGCCCATGGTGGCATATAGACTTGGCGCTCCTCCTGGGGGCTTGGTATTGTTGCCCAAGAAATGACAACCGGCAGCTGATTGGACGAATGCGTCACATGGGTTTGTTTTCTCCGGAAATTCAAAGCCAGACTGTCAGTGCGGCTTGTTCAGAATACGATCTCATATTGTACTAAAATAGTTCACTGAAACGTCGTTCTGAAAACATTTTAAGCGAGAAATAGGCCATGCAGTTGCTGAATCTGTCTTCATTTCAGATCAACAAAGGTCAGTTTAAAAGATAGAAGAAGAAGGATATATTGACGTCTGTTTAACCTTATTGGTTGAGCTACCGCACCCGCGTAACGCTTGCATTCACTGTATCAACGCTCAAATGAATAGCTTGAACTGAGCAGTAGCAGGGCAAAATGAGTTCGACTTCGACTGATTTGAAATAGAGGATGCCCCATCCACTTACAAGTCCGACGTCTGGCAGAATTTTGGTTATCCAGTTACTCAACAGGAGGATGGTAAAAAAACAGACAAAACATGAACTGTGTGTAAACACTGTAAGCAAACACTGTTATACACGACGTCGAACACAACAAATATGTCATGTCAACAATGTGTCATTTAATTTATGTGTTGTTTTTTTGTTGCACTTTTACTGCTTAAAGAAGTTATCTCTTGGGCTATCCTAATTCTAATTTCATGATACAACTCAGTTTTAGTGGTCAGTGACACCTAGTCAATTGTTGATTTTACATACAGGTTAAACTAAATCTTGATTTATATTGAAGTATTGTACATTCTTTAAGTTGTATGTATAACAAGACAGTTATTGAACACTGTTAATGTTAAATAAATCTGTAATTTGATTTTCAGTTGAATTTTTGCATTTTTTTCAAAATATCGTGATGCATATCGTATCGTGAACCCAGTATCGTGATACATATCGAATCGTGAGCTGAGTGTATCGTTACACCCCTATTATTGAATGATAAGAGAAGGCTAAAGATTGAAGGAGATTTTAGTCTTTATGTTTATAATTTTCAATAGAAAATATGGAACGTTTGTGTTTGTTTTTTATATTACTTTTCTTTGATTTTCATGTGTTGTTTTGCAAAAGGATACTGGTGGTGTTTCTTTTCTTTAAGAGCACAAGGGGGAATGACAGAGACTCAGAATTTCACCAATGGACAGTAAAATGAGGAATTGGAGGATCCTTAACAGAATGCAGCGATGAACTGTTCGGTTCTCAGACATCAACAATGTGATCAAGGAGCTGACAACAACAACAATCGACATGTCTTATGTGTTTGATATATGTTTGCATTAATTAGTATCATATTGTGTTTGTGTTAATTGTATGAAGAATGACGTTTCTGGTTATGAGATAAATGTATGGGGATGACCTCAGGGTTTTTTCTTTTTCTTGACGTTTTAGGGACAGAAGGGCTAGGCAGGGCAAGGTCCATTAAAGGTTCGATGGGTCGACCGGCCGGGCGTGGACATTTTTTGATTTTGTTTCATGTCCTGGGGTTTTCACATGTATTTGCTCAAACCATAGCTTTAAACGAATTGATAAAGATTTACTTTTAATTGATCTGGAGTACCATGTGTGTGGTGACCGCTTGGGCAGAGGGTCGTGAGGTAATTTTCCCGTCTAGAGGGTTTGAAGGTCATTTGGAAAGATAAGCTGCTCGATGGGATTTTTTCGACCTCACACTTCAGAAAAGTGAATGTTGTTAAAAACACCCTTTATGACGTAATTGTTCTTTCAGTGTAATGTGAACAAGGATGCTGTGATTTTCGAGACTTTACGTCTCAAAAAAGGGGGGAATATGTGGTTTATTTTCTTATAAGACTTAAGACTATCATCATAATGTTTATCACATTCTGTGTATTTCATTCTAAAGTCAAACATGTAGAGATTATATGGGTGAATCTTGTGCAGCTAGAAGTAACAAGATACCATAGGGCCCCTTGGAAGGAAATGGTTTCCAGATGTTTAGTGATGGGGCCTCCTAGAAGAATGTGTAGAAGGAGAGGTGGTCAATACTGATTGGAGAATTTGAAATGTAACATGTGTTATCACTTTACCTATGCATTTTGGTATAATGACTTTCCTTTAAGAAGCCTGAAACAAAGAAAGTAAGGCAGACCACGATTGGCTTAGCGTGGATCTCCAAGCTCTGCAGGCTTGCACGGATGCTGAATTCTTTTGAAATAATAAACCTTATTAATAATCAAGCAGCATCTGCGACTATTTCTTCAACCACACATCATCATCATCTACATCGCTACTTCTGATACCACAAGAGGTTATTACAAGTAAGTTTATAGTGAGTAGAAAGTGTATAGAAGTAGGTACCGCTGAAGCTCTACTCCTACGCCTTCTGCACTGCCTATCTCACCTATTTGGCTGAGGAGACAATGTTGCTCTAGACTACGTACTCAATATAATCATAGAAATGTGTGTTTAGTGTGTTCTTTATTCATTTCCCTCCCAAATTAATGTATTTGTTTACAAACACATGACACATTCACAACCAAAATCCTATTTGTGTGTGTGTGCGTGCGCGTGTGTGTGTCTGCGCGTGTTTTGCCTCATGTATTTAGGTGATAGGATATGCTTGTGGCAGAGGAGAGAAAAGCAGAGACGTTTGTGATTAAGTACTTTAGATTGGTCGGAGAATCGTCCCAGTGGGGGCGTTATTACATTCAGTGTATCGCACCGTTGTGACGAAAAGAGAGCTGAGCCAGAAGGCAAAGCTCTCGATCTACCGGTCAGTTTTCGTTCCTACCCTCACCTATGGTCATGAAGGTTGGGTCATGACCGAAAGAACGAGATCCAGGGTGCAAGAGGCCGAAATGTGTTTCCTCAGGAGGGTGGCTGGCGTCTCCCTTAGAGATAGGGTGAGAAGCTCAGTCCTCCGTGAGGAGCTCGGAGTAGAGACGCTGCTCCTTCACGTCGAAAGGAGCCAGTTGAGGTGGTTCGGGCATCTGGTAAGGATGCCCCCTGGGCGCCTCCCTAGGGAGGTGTTCCAGGCACGTTCAGCTGGGAGGAGACCTCGGGGAAGACCCAGGACTAGGTGGAGGGATTATATCTCCAACCTGGCCTGGGAACGCCTCGGGATCCCCCAGTCAGAGCTGGTTAATGTGACTTGGGAAAGGGAAGTTTGGGGTCCCCTGCTGGAGCTGCTCCCCCCGCGACCCAACACCGGATAAGCGGACGAAGATGGATGGATGGACGACAAAGTGGTCAGTTCATTTTACTTTTTTTTAGTTTTTTGAATAAGGTTCATAATGAACAGTTTTATGTTATGTCATGTTTGACTCTTTTCAACCCATAATGGTAACAGTAAATTGCACGGTTCATTGCTGTGCATTGAACAGTCTGGGTTTGGTTTAAATTGATTTGTATGAGCTGTAGTAGTCCTACCCACAGGGAGCTGCATACATTTTGGGCTGTACTTAGTACTACGATATGCCATGTGTTAACAGTTGGATTTTCAAATAATTAAGTTATTATTTGCACGGTGACATCCACATAGTCTGGAAATATAAGTATGGAAAAAAGTATGGAATTTTGAAATGGAAAATCGAGGAACCCTGTGGAGAAGGCAATTACATTTTTATTTATGCAAAGTCCCAAATAGGCTTAGTTATTTATGTCATTATTTATTTATCCATGAATTCATACTCAAAATGTATTCATCTTTGACTCAAAGACATTCATGGCTAATATCTGTGAAACAGTTTGTGACACAATGCTTTCTTAACTTTCACCACCAGATGTCCTCATAGAGTTCTGAAGCTTCGAGTACTCAACCTTTTTTTCGATACAATTGGATTGAAAGCTTCACTGGTTCAGAAAGCTTCAGTAACCACTGTAAAATAGTACTACTTTTTTGTGTTATCCATTATTCCATTTTGTGATACCCAACAACATCAAATACAATGTATAACAGTTTGAATGTTTATTACCAACAAGCAATTAGAACAAATTCGTTGGAAAATGAACCCTGCAATATGGCCTTTAAAGGAACACAATTAAGTTATAATGTTATGTATAAAGTTATATACATGTTAACCCACAAGACACAATCGTATTATCAATACTAATATTAACTGTTATAGTTCTGTTGTTTCTCAAGATGTGTAGAGTAAATAGCTCTTTCAAGTAGTGCACCTGTTTGGTACGAGCTCCACTTGCATACCTTAGTGAAACATGTTTTGTAAAATGTCTTATTGTCTATTGTGGTGTGTCCAGGTTTATTTTATATATTGTGTAACCAATTACTGTATAATATATATGTATATATATATATATATATATATATATATATATAGATAGATATATATATATATATATATATATTCTTTTATCTATTTATTTTACAGTTCATAGCTGTGTTCCAAACAGAGGGGTCTTTCAAAGAGGGGAAGCTCATTTTCGGCGTACATCATAAAAATTGTCCATTTATTTATACGTAAATCCTCTGTGACCTTGTCGTACCAACTAGGCGTATTTCCCAGTGACTTAACCAGTGTCCTCTTAATGGCCAGCACAGCTAGGCTGCTTAAACACCCTTCGCCTATTGTGTTGCAGGTGTAGGACCTTAGACCGCTTTAAACAGGAAAAGCTCCTTTCTACACCTGCAGATGTAGCTCCAATTGTTGCCACTAATGACAACAGTTGTCTAACTAACTGTCTAACTCCATGTCTTTAAGTAACACCCAGTGATCACTAGGGCTGTAGCGATACACAAATTTCACGATACGATTCGATATTTTAAGCTCACGATGTGATATATATCACAATATTAAGCCAACGATACGATTCGATTTAATTCGATACACTTACATAATTTTCTGAAAGATTTAAAGGGGACAGAGTGATTTTGGTGACATCTTGTGAGTGTTCCATTTGGTTGGATTTAATTAATTGAACTGAAAACTAAAAACATCAATTACACAATATATGTCTCTGACAGAGTCTACAGCTTGCAAATGCTGGATAAAATGAATCAAAGATGTGTTGAGAAAATTATTTCCATTTATTGAAACAGTGCAAACTGTTGCTTACAAGCCGTTGACATGTAAATAAAGTGCAGTGTTACAATTAACAATGGAGAGTTAAAAAGGGCAGCAAGTGGCCTGTTCTGAACAGTTTCTTTGACAGCTTTTTTAGCTTGACACTGAACATATGAGGTAGCCAGTCTAGCCACCAGGTAAGTAAACACAGTACCATGGCTTCTCCAAAACATCCAATAATTCAAGTCACTAAGAAGAACATTTAAACATTTAACTTAAAATGTACCCGTCTTAGCCGAGTAGTTTAAGGTCTGTAGGCCTACATGTATGTGAGGTAGCCAGTCTAGCCAGCAGAAAAGAAAAATAAACCATGGCCGTGAATTAGCGTGGAATGTACAATGGTCAGCATTTAACAGTCAAACCACCAGCAGATAGTTGGATACAAATCACCTCATTTCTGCACCAGTCCGTGTTAACACTATGGATGTATTAAGAGAGCGTTAACACACCCCACCGGCAACAGAGCATCTCTAGCTCGGAGGGCTAGCAGGCCTGGTAGCTGGACAGTCCGGTACACTGCTGTTCAGCCATGTTTCCACAAAGACAAAACACAGCAGTCTCTGAACTCGCGTTGGGACTTTCGTTTAAGTTGGATGTAGCTAGTCCAGTTTGTTGTTGGACACTTGGAAGCAGGATTGATGGGACAGTTGGCCAGCTAGCGTTAGCTTCCCCTAGCCGGCTAGCAGCGTCGAGCGACACCGCTGGTTGAGATTCTGGTCTCCGTGCAGGTGAAGCTCACGTAGTGTGTCTAGTCCGTCTGTAATAACGTTCCCTGCATATTCTCCGATCTGTACCAATGTATCTGTCAGTACCCGATCCGTGCTGAGAGTATCCAGGTGGTACACATGTGCGGTATTTTGAACTATAGACAGTTTGACCTGACTGTAAACAGGAAGAGGTAGTACGGCTAACTTGCTCGCCCTACAGCGACACTAGCGGTTGGCTGACCAAATCGCTCTTCCTGCAACCCGAACGGGTGTCACGGTTGCAGCGAGGCTTGGACCCAAATGCAGGAAGAGCAGGTGGAAGTATTGCTTAATGATTTATTAAATCCCAAAAATAGGTGGTACATACCAAAAAGTCCATAAACAAAGGCAAACTAAGTCCAGTCAACAAAAACAGGATCTCAAAAACTGGAACTAAGAGACAGCAGGATGAACTCCACACACAAACGCACAGAACACACGACACTACAAACAATGATCCGACACAGGACAAGGGGAACACAAAGACTAAATACAGAGGCTAACGAGGAAACAAGAGGCAGGTGACACAAGGCTGGGGAACAGGTGGAGAACATCAGGTAATCACAAGGGCGGGAAACTACAGAGAGTAAAACTAGACATCACAAGACAGAAAACCAGACTTTCACAATAAAACAGAAAACAGGAAACAGCAAAATACAAAAACAGACTACCAAAAGAAGACAAAATACCAAACCATGACAGTACCCCCCCTCCAAGGGACAGATGCCAGATGTCCAAACAGAGCAAACAAACAACCACCCAAGGAGGGCGAGAGAGTCTGGAGGAGGAAAAAAGTCACTGGGGCACAGGGAACAGGGAACAGAGAGGTCTCAGCAACAGGGGAGCCGAGAGGCCTCGGCAACAGGGGGGCAGAGAAGGCTCCGGGAACGGGAGACTGAGGGCGCTCGGAACTCGAGGACTGGGAACTGGGGAGTGAGCACACACGAAACTGGACAGACTTGGACGGGGCCGACACAGACAAAGACACAGATGGGAAAGACTCAGACAAAACAGACGCGGACAGAACTGACTCGGACCGGACAGGTCCAGATGGGACGGACTCTGACAAAACAGACGCAGGCGTGGATGGGACTCATGTAGACGGAACAGACAAAGACGGAACACATGCAGACATAGATGGGACAGACAAAGACGGAACACATGCAGACATAGATGGGACAGACCTAGACGGGACAGACACAGACGAACACATGCAGACATAGATGGGACGGACATAGACGAGACAGACTCTGACGTAGGGGCAGGGAGAGGAACAGGGACACGGATCGTGAGGGGGACAGAGACGGGCACGGTGACAGGAACAAAGACGGGCACAGTGACGGGGACAGAGACGAGCATGGTAATAGGGACAGGGACGAGCACGGTTACAGGGGCGGAGGCAGGCATGGTTACAGGGACAAAACGGGCACGGTGACGGGGACAGAGACGGGCACGGTAAAAGGGACAGGGACGAACACGGTGACAGGGACGGAAATGGGCACGGTGACAGGGATGGAGATGGGCACAGTGACAGGGGCGGAGAAAAGGGACTCTGGGGAACCGCTACACGGCCGGGACTCTAGAAACTCTGGGGGGCGACCACACGGACAGGACTCTAGAAACTCAGGGGGACCGCTACACGGCCGGAACTCTAGAAACTCTGGGGGGCCGCTACACGGCCGGGACTCTGGGAAATCTCGGGGACCGCAACACGGCCGGGACTCAGGGGGCTCTGGGGGACCGCTAGCTGGCCGGGACTCAGGGGGCTCTGGGGGACCGCTAGCTGGCCGGGACTCAAGGGACTCTGGGGGGCCGCAACACGTCCGGGACTCAAGGAACTCTGGGGGGCCGCAACACGGCCGGGACTCAAGGAACTCTGGGGGACCGCAACACGGCCGGGACTCAAGGAACTCTGGGGGACCGCTATACGGCCGGGACGCTAGGAACTCTGGGGCGTTTACCAACGGCAAAGTCTCTGTGGCAGTCTCAGAAGCGCTGACCAATGGCAAGGTCTCTGGAGAGCTGCAATCCAGCAAGGCCACTGGGGAGCCGGAGGTCAGCAAAGTCTCAGGGGCGCTGACCAACGGCAAAGTCTCTGGGGCGCTGACCAATGGCATAGTGTCTATGGGAGTCTCTGAGGCACTGACCAACGGCAAAGTCTCTAGTGCGCTGACCAACAAAGTCTCTCGGACTGTCTCTGGGATTCTGACCAAGGGCAAAGTCTCTGGAGCGCTGACCAAGGGCAAAGTCTCTGGAGCGCTGACCAACAAAGTCTCTGGAACGCTGACCAACAAAGTCTCTGGAGCGCTGACCAACAAAGTCTCTGGAGCGCTGACCAACAAAGTCTCTGGAGCGCTGAGCACCGTCAGCGTAGACTCTGGGAGAAGCGTCAGCGTAGACTCTGGGAGAAGCGTCAGCGTAGACTCTGGGAGAAGCGTCAGCGTAGACTCTGGGAGAAGCGTCAGCGTAGACTCTGGGAGAAGCGTCAGCGTAGACTCTGGGAGAAGCGTCAGCGTAGACTCTGGGAGAAGCGTCAGCGTAGACTCTGGGAGAAGCGTCAGCGTAGACTCTGGGAGAAGCGTCAGCGTAGGCTCTGGGAGAAGCGTCAGCGTAGGCTCTGGGAGAAGCGTCAGCGCAGGCTCTGGGAGAAGCGTCAGCGCAGACTCTGGACGGCTGGACGTCAGCTCAGGAACAGAAGGGCTGTACATCAGCTCAGGAACAGAAGGGCTGCATGTCAGTGGAGGCTCTGGGAGGTCGGACTGGGTCTGGCGACAGGGGCCATGCCGTCTTTTCCTCCGCCTACGGCCTCCAAGGGTAGACCCTGGGATGATGGTCGGCGTCGACTCTGGGAGGACGGTCTGTGTCGACTCTGGACAGCTAGACGTCAGCGGAGGTTCAGGACGGCTGGACGTCAGCGAAGGTTCAGGACGGCTGGACGTCAGCAAAGGTTCAGGACGGCTGGACGTCAGCGAAGGTTCAGGACGGTTGGACGTCAGCGAAGGTTCAGGTACACAGGTGAGCTCAGGCACAGGAACACTGGTCCGCTCAGGCACAGGTACACTGGTCAGCTCAGTCACAGGTACACTGGTCAGTTCAGGCACAGGTACACAGGTCAGCTCAGGCACAGGCACACAGGTCAGCTCAGGCACACAGGTCAGCTCAGGCACAGGTACACAGGTCAGCTCAGGCACAGGTACACAGGTCAGCTCAGGCACACAGGTCAGCTCAGGCACACAGGTCAGCTCAGGCACACAGGTCAGCTCAGGCTCGGGGTCACTGGACAACAAGGGCTCTGGTCCGCTGGACAGCTCGGGCTCTGGTCCGCTGGACAGCTCGGGCTCTGGTCCGCTGGACCGCTCGGGCTCAGGTCCGCTGGACCGCTCGGGCTCAGGTCCGCTGGACCGCTCGGGCTCAGGTCCGCTGGACCGCTCGGGCTCAGGTCTGCTGGACAGAGGATGAAGCTGGGAATGGCGTCGGGACCGATTACGACCACGTCCTCTCTTGCGACCATGTTTGACACTGGTCAACTCAGGCTTGGAGCCGCTGGACAGCACGGGATCAGGATTACTGCATACCTCGGAATCGGGCTTGCTGTACGGCTCGCCCTCAGGGGTGTCTATGAAGTCCTGAATCCATGCAGGTAAGAATCTTTTGAGAAAGGGCTGAGTGGCTACCTCACGGTGAGCTAACCTTAAAGCTGCCTGCTGATACTCCCAACTAGGAGCTCTCTTCCACTCTCCAAAAGCACACAGAAGAGTGTAGGACAAATCATACAGTTCATCCTCAAACATTCCTGCTGAGTCCATTTCTGGTCGGATCATTCTGTCACGGTTGCAGCGAGGCTTGGACCCAAATGCAGGAAGAGCAGGTGGAAGTATTGCTTAATGATTTATTAAATCCCAAAAATAGGTGGTACATACCAAAAAGTCCATAAACAAAGGCAAACTAAGTCCAGTCAACAAAAACAGGATCTCAAAAACTGGAACTAAGAGACAGCAGGATGAACTCCACACACAAACGCACTAACAGAACACACAACACTACAAACAATGATCCGACACAGGACAAGGGGAACACAAAGACTAAATACAGAGGCTAACAAGGAAACAAGAGGCAGGTGACACAAGGCTGGGGAACAGGTGGAGAACATCAGGTAATCACAAGGGCGGGAAACTACAGAGAGTAAAACTAGACATCACAAGACAGAAAACCAGACTTTCACAATAAAACAGAAAACAGGAAACAGCAAAATACAAAAACAGACTACCAAAAGAAGACAAAACACCAAACCATGACAACGGGGGTAAACACCAGCAAACACGGGGGATTTGAATGGGACTTATGTATCAATACTCGCGGCTTAAAAATCGATACTTTCTTGGGAAAAAAAATATCGATTTATATCGCAGAATCGATAAAATTGCCCAGCCCTAGTGATCACACAGCTTTCCCCTGTTACCCTGCAGTCCTGATCTGAATACAGGACTTGAAGTTCAGACCTCAGTCTCCCTGAATCAAAGTGATGTCCATAACACATAGGCAGTTGAGAAAAAGTGCTGTCTGAAGAAAGAAAGCTGAGAAAGCTCCATTTGGAGTGAAATGTGCTTTTTTGTACTTTATACATCTATTACAACAACTATAAAACACACTAAAAGACAGGAAAAACATAATAGGGGCTCTTCAAGGTATATTGATATATTTTCAAGTAAGATATGGGATAAGACAATAATGTTTATATTGACATTGTTTGATGTTGCGTTACATAACCTGTTTCTTCCAGCCATGCCAGTGTTTGCAACTCTCCTCTCTCTCTTGCTCTCTCTCTCTCTCTCTCTCTCTCTCTCACACACACACACACACACACGCACACACACACACACACACATACACTACTGCAACCCCATAACAAATTCAACCCTACGACACTAGCTTAGATTACTGTATGAATGAATGAATAAATGAACTATCTAACGAAACAATATTAATATCAGAGGAGGAAATGTGGGAATTAGGTTAAACTCAAACAAGGAATGTGGTGTATAATTGTATGAAATGTATGATGACAATTGGCTAGCAATTTCGCCAAGCAAATACCAAGAAATAGGTTGCATCAGTTTGTCTTTCGACTACACTTGCAAAATCCGTGATGGGACTGAGTTGAGCCAAGGGGGCAAGCTTCCCTCCGCAGAGTGAAGCCTCCTATGGCGCAATTTTGATGCTAATAAGCTATCACCCCCGTTAGTATCCCATTGACTGCCATTCATTTTGGCGTCACTTTGACAGCCAATAACTTTACATCTGAAGCGTTTAAAGACTTCATTTGTCCATCGTTTATTTCTAAAGAAACACGACAATGTATAAAAGGCTCCATTACCTTGTACCTCACGTTATGGCTCCGTAGCAGACGTTTTTATAAAAATAGGCTAACAATTGTGTCATAACCACGCGACTTACTGTAGCATAGTAGAGGAATTACTGTACAGTACAGGAGAAGCTCACAGGCAGTTTCGACGTACGTTAGCTGTTTAGTTGAATTGCTAATGTTAACTAGCATTTTAGTTAGCAATAATTAGCCTGTGCCTATGTTATCTCCTTACATATACCTACGCTCTCCGTCTCTGATAGATTGTGAATGATTGAGATTTCTCTTGGCACAGCTACCAGAAGACTTACAACGTGCAAGCTCAGTTTGCAGCTGCGCAGTAACGCTCGGCTATCACCGGAAAAGTGCTTCTAATAGACTACACTCGTCTCCGTCCAGAGCAACAGGATCTGTTGGTCCAGTTTATATACTGTCTTTGAGTTAAGCTCTGCTCAAACAGCTTTGTCAATCAAAAGGAGATACAGCCTTTCGACAGACCCTCCAATCATCATGCAGAAGCCCAGCGTCCAGGCCAGCCCACTGCAAATTCACCCCCAGAGACGCTGAGCGTCTGTGGGCGGGACATAATCGGAGCATTTATCCAATGACCATCTAGTTTCGAAGCACTGAAAAAAAAGCGTGTTTTACAGTAACCGCAGGCAAACTGGCGCATCCAAATGTGACGTCATGGGATTGCTGTGAGTATTTATACCGGCGCGTGGGGGTCACGACACTAGTTGCAGTCTTATCCTGAACAGTGGTGGCGCTAAGGAGCAAAGGCTACCAATGTTTTTCTTTCTTAGGACTAGAAGAAGAAAAAAAAAAGATAAACAATGGCAGAACTGGCAGCAGCAGTGCTGTCAATGCTTTGATTTGATTAGATGACCTACTTTGTGGGATCAAGCCTTTCGTTCACCATAAAAGAACTCCTCTTAACCCAGTAAGTTTACCAGAGAGACTTGGGCCCTATCTTGCACCCAGCGCAATTGACTTTGTACACCGACGCATGTATCATTCCTATTTTGCACCCGACGTACAGCGGACTTTTCTCTCCACAGACGCACGTCGGTAAATTAGGGAATGAACTTGCGCTCCTGGGGGTGCTTCAGCGAAAAGAGGAGGCGTGTTCCGGCGCAAACGTTCCCTGGTGCTATTTTGCAGTTTCAGAAAACAATTCCGCCACTGACAAGAAAAAATTGGTCTAAAGTCAGTGGCGCTAGTCTAAAGTCAGTGGCGCGTTATTCAGATGCTATTTTCGGGGCGCATGCTTGGCCATAATGTAGCGTGTACACAACGTGCATACATTTTGCTTCTCTCATCTACACCGACGCAGCAGTTCCCATTTTTGAAAACCATACATAATTACAAGGAAAAATATTAGTGAAAATGCGCTACAGGTGTTTGATAGGTCAGGAGCCACTTCACAGTACAGTCCTCAAAAAGTCACAGCATTCTTTGTGGCTTGTTGTGTTTTACACATTTCCATGAATCATGGATGTGCTGATGACAAATGAGGAAATATTAGAGGACTTAAGTAAGTAAGTAAGTAAGTAAGTAAGTAAGTAAGTAAGTAAAGTTTATTTATATAGCACCTTTCACAGATAAAAATCACAAAGTGCTTCACAATAAAACCATCAACCTACCCGTACACAAACAAACATACATACAAGGGGGGTAAACAGGGCTGGAAGATGCAACAAGTAAGAAAAATACAGCATAACATGAGGAAAGAGGAGGAGGGAAAAAAAGCAACTCCCAGACTATGCTCCTGTGAAGAGTACAGTGTGGGAACAGGAAAAAACACCTCAGCAACAAGCACATAATTACAACACGAGTCGACAACATGACTTGCAACAGGGGAGGGGAATGGGGGGTGGAGGTAACCCAGCACAGGCAAGCAGCCATCCGGTCCTGCAGCCGACAAATGGCGCTGGTCACAGACCCGCTTGTCAGACTGGGGGTAAAAAGCGGTGAAGGCGTGGGACGGGGGTATTTGGGAAGTTGGGGCCTGGAGAGAATCGCTTTGCCTGACATCCCAATCTTGGTGCCTCAGTCCGCAGGATGTCATAGCGTTAACACAGCAGATTGCCATGGAGACAACCTTGAATAGGTCCCGAGCAGAGTCAACAATCAGCAGGTGTCTGAGGGAAGTTGGGGGAGGAATGCAAGAGCGTCTCTCTGCAATGCTCTTCCAGGGGAGTTGTTGTTCCAGCAGCGGCCTTGGCCGAGGCCATTGCTGGATAAGGGGCCGAAAGTTGATAAGATTGGAGTTATTTTGCCTCGGTGCGAGTAGCTGCATTTCTTTACACAACTACTCTGTTAGTTAATCCTGGTCAATCTTTCTCTGCAAAGCGGTGATCTTATCCAAGATAATATCCAAACTGCAGTTCATCTCCTTGTTGTTATTCATAATACTGTTAATAGCCCACCGCTTCAATCATTCCAGGCAGCTTTTTGGGGCTTTGAACAGCTGTCATAGTCTTGTCAATTTGTCGATAAACCAGGGCAATGCCTAATCCGGTCAGCAAAAGGCCTTAAAGGACTTAAGGAGACGTGATGTTGAACTACGGCGGGATTGGACACTTGAGGGTCCGGGAGTGGCAATGCACGATGTGCTCTTGGTGGAGCGGGTGGACGGAGATGGAGTGGGGGGGGGGAGGAAGGGTCACAACAGGAGCAGGTGGTGCGTTTGGAGGCCCATGCTCCATGGCTGCAGCAATCCTCTAGCAGTCACTCTGAGAGTCGTCAAACTCGTTCAGGCCTCCTGTTTCCGCTTTGGAGCACGCCTCTGAAAAAGAAAGAGCCGTGCGCGACCTGTGCTCGCGCGCCATAAATTCGGGCGCACTGGCAGGAAACAATGTCATTTTGATATCACGAAAGCGCGCGCCACCTTCAATGTGTCTAGTATATTTTGGCCTTAAGCCATTTTGATGCTACCAAGCCATCACCCCCCTGTTAGCATTCCATTGACTTCCATTCATTTTGGCGTCACTTTGACAGCCAATAACTTTACATCTGAAGACTTTAAAGACTCTATTTGTCCATTGTTTATTTCTAAAGAAACACGACAATGTATAAAAGGCTCCATTACCTTGTATCTCACGTTATGGCTCCATAGCAGACGTTTTTATAAAAATAGGTTAACGATTGTGTCATAACCACGCAACTGTTATGAATGTGGCTATGACCCAGAACACAGAGACTGTTCACACACGGACACAGAGGAATAGTTAGAATGTCTTTTAATAATAAACACCAGGAAACAAAGCAGCCAGGAACAAAAGCTGCGCTGGTGGTGGAGACAGGACAGCTGCGGGCGTGGGCGAAGCGTGGCGTGTCCAAAAAGAAATCCACAGGAATCCAAAAAACAAACAGGAGAAAGGAGATGGAAGGTCCGAAGAGTGACTGGCTGGTGGTAAAGCAGTCTGTGGCAACAGGTCGAGTGGTGTAGGTCTGGACAGGAGGACAAACACAAAAAACAGGTAAGTGAAGCACGCGGAAGAGACTAGTGTTGTGGAAAATACCCAGGGTGCAGCAGGTGTAGATTAATTAACTGTTTTAGAATAATTGAAGATGAAACAAGTAACAAGAAATAGTAGACTGAAACCAATGTAGGTTTTTGTAATTTATTGAAGTACATATATTCTGCAGAATAGGAGAACTCGTTCACAAGATGCACGCAGCAACATGTGGAAGAGTCTTCAAAGTTCACACATCAAGAACATCAGCTTAAATACCCAGATAAGAGAGAGGGAGTGACATCGCTTTAAGCACACAATTCAATCTAATAACAAATGAAGATAGACCTTCTGGTCTGTCTGGTTCACAGGGATGTTGTGTCGTATAACTTGTAGAGACCTTGTGACTACGGTTGTATCTCAGTAAACCTAGGTTGGCTATTTTCTCACAGACAATTGTATTTAACTTCTCCTTGGGGGAGACATAACAAGAGCACATACAGAAAGACATAGTTAATTGGGTAAAATATAATTTTGCCATCACACTCCACTCTTTTGATTACAACCTAATCACAATAAAATAATTCAAAATTATATTTAAATATGTTGGTTGTAGTTAGCATGCTTTTTTTGTGAGGGATGAAAAAGAAACCCTCAGATTAAAGGGACAATATCTCACACAAAACAAAAACAAACAAAACAAACACCACTCTTTAGGTTAAATGAAATCAAACTAAATGAGATAAATCATAAATCTGAGTGGCTGTCCAATAAAAGTTACACTGTGTCTGAGTCGTTGTCCGTTTCGTCAGTCTTTTGAGTCATTTGTGGGAAAGTTGTTAAAGCCAGAGATTCACAATTACAATCAAATTCTCAAGACTCTGTGAACTTTATCAATATTGTGTGAATCGGCTACTGTCCTATACTAAGGCAAAAAGGCCTGAAACGAATTCCTCTCCTTCCCCTGGCACCTTTCGCTTTTCCCTAATGAAGCCGCCCCACGGAGGAATGTAATGCGCGTAGTGATGAGTGGCCTGCACAAGGGAAGACAAGACCGTAATTGAAGGGGTCAGATAAATTAAAGTGCATCTACCCGTCCATAAGGGTGGCAGAAATTTATATCAGGAGTCACCACAGAGCCAGACAAAATCCACTAACGAGCCTGCACCAGAATCATCTGGCCAGCGCATCAAGTGGAATGTGGATGGATCCAGAATGGATGCCTCGATGACCCCTGGAGATGAAAACAAGCACGTGCTAAGTTTAAATTCACCGCTTCCGCATGTGTTGTTCATTGTGCGTTTGCAACCGTTAGTCGACCCCAAGTAATGGGACCCCAAAAGACGAGCGTGTTCTATGCAAAGGTCATGAGTCAAATTTGTCAGGCTGTGATGAAATTGACCAAATAGCATCGGATGCTTTACCGTTTTTAGTTTTAATCAGAGTACCATTAAGGGAACACACGAGACGATTAGCGAGCTCAGCACACGGTTGAGACGGTGAAGTGTAAAATTGTTCTTTTTTCATCACGACATCCATGAGGGCGGTCATTACACAGATTGTATAATGCAGACTTAACGGTTGAGGTTTACCGGGTGCAGCCTGTTTTTGTGAGAGGGCGAAAAGAGAACAGACGTAACAAGACTCATTATAACCCGCATCGCGAGTGAACTTTCTGATTGAGCCTAACCAGCTATTTGTGATTGAGAGAAAGCTCCGCCATCCTCATTAGAGGAGGACATCCATGTGGATGATAAAGCGTTCAATGTCTGTGTTAAATGGGGCGAGTGTGTGATGTCAGGTTTGGGAGGTGATACAACGTCGAGGTAAAAAGGGCCACAAGGGTCAGTTCCAGAAACCCATGCACACACTACAAAATAACCTTGGTCAGTGAATTGAGCATCTTTCAGTGTCAACAGAACAGCAGGAGAAGAAAAATTAACTCTTTTTATTGACAGTCGATTCTAGAAAAAGAGTAAGGTTCTCTCTGCTGCGTAGTTGTCATAGTACCTAGGCTACATGGAAGGGTCAGTGTCGTTGAAATCATAAAAGGGAGTAGTTATGCTGACTGGTGGTTTGTCAAACTTCTCTAAACATAAACAAGGCGATAATCAGACATACAGTGATAAAAAAGAAACTGGTTACACATCTGATGACTTCACACAGACGCGGCTGGTGCCACTGAATTCTCCATGGTCTCTGTTGCTCCATGCTGTGATGGAGGGAGAGTCTGCTCCCTGTGGAATGTGCTGTGTGTGTGTGTGTGGAGCACAGCAGAGGAATGTCTGTCAGAGGGAGAATGTGTGACGTCACTGCTGCTGCTGCATGTGTGTGTGAAGAAAAGTGTACGATACCAAATGTTTGGCTTTTAGAGATGTTATCTGGCCGTTCTGTCAAACGGTTTGTTCCCACGTAGTCGTCTCGGGGGGGTTGCTGAAAAGTGCACAGAGTCCGTCTGTCAGGCACGTTTTTCAGTCCTCCGGCGTAGGTGACACCTGGCTTAGGGCACTTGTAGCAGGCTTTGGCTCGCCTGAGACCTTCCCTGGATCCGGGACTCTCCGGCAATGCGATGCGTGAACCCAAGTTGCCCTCTCAGCGACCTCTACGGCAGTGTGGGTGATGAGAAAAAACCTGGAATGGGCCTTTCCACCGTTTGGATTGCCAGTTCTTTCTCCGAGATCTTTGATGCCAACAAAAGTCCCCGGGCTCCTCTGCTGCTCTGGGCAGACCTGCGGAAAACTGGACTCTGATGGCAGAAAGAGCATAGGAGAGTTGCATACATTCCATCCTATCACTTCGCACAGAGCGGTGGATGGAGGGGGTGCCTTTGGGGCCTCTGTCTCTACCTGTGTCAAAAAAAAATTTAACACCCTAAAAGGTGAACTCCTATTTTAAAAGCTATATTTTGGAAGCTATTATTAGCCTATTTTTAAATGCTATTATGTCCCTACTAATTATTATTACGCCCGTTATATTATTATATGTTACCATATCCCTACTCATTAAGGCATGACAAAGCACATGACTTAATATGCAGCAAATATAATAATCCGTGTCATTAGTTTAGTAATTAACACTGACTTGTGGTAATACAGCAAAACCCTGTATAGGAGCAAGAGAAAAAGTCCAATAAACATTTGTTTAGAGGGAAGAATCACCAACAAAGTGTTTAACTTTGATTAGCACTTAATAATGCAATGTAGACAGTTTGTAATTTAGTCGCTTAAAAATACAAAATGAAGACTATAATGCAAGTTTTAAAAACAATTGACTAGGGCAAAATCTTAAATGAACTGAGTGTAGCTTTAAACCCGATATAAATCCAATACCGCGTTGTAATCTAGTCAAAACAAAACAAGTGTGAATTAACAAAAGATATGTTTATTTCAAGGCAGTATTGTCAAGCAATACAAAGTAATGATAATCAAAATTTGTGAACTAAAATTTTTATGAACTAAAGTCAAGTGGGTTATCGAAAACACGGGCACTTTAATTAACAATCTATCAATAGAAGTGTTACCTGACCAGGGACAGGAATCACATAATATAATGTATGCATCAGGCATTTTGCTCAAGAAATGCTTTGTCCCTAACTGTGCTAAACTAGAAACCTTATTTACTCAGTCAACGCTACAAACTTAATTATAGGCATTTTATTTGGCCTTTAAGCAGGGAAGGCCACCATGCAAGCAGTGATGCCACTTAAAGCTACAGCTTGAAACTTTGATGAAAACCTGTCTCAATATTTGCTTATATCAATCAGATTATCTGTGGAAACAAATTAGGGAAACAACCAAATTGCACACTAAAATAAGCTTCTGAAAGAATTTTAGGTGAGAAATACGCAATGAACTAACAGAATATTGATCATTTTTTATTCAATTTGACATTCAGTTTTACTGCAGTTCATGAGCAGTCATTTGACACTATGCAGAGATTCCTCGGTTCTGATTTGTAACTAGTTCTTGGAAAACCTAGGAAAAACAGAGGAACATTATCTTTTCACAGACTGTCTGTGTAATGTGCTCCTGTTTTTAGGCTAAACAAATTACCTACTCGACTTTAACTGTTACTAAAATTTACTTAAAAATCTACTTAAAAATCCAAATGATGTGAACACTTTATACTTTTAACATCTTATTTATGAAGCTACTATTATCCCTCCTGTTTGAGGCATGTAAAACACATGACTCAAACACTCAGTATATATAAATAATGTTTTAGTGGTTTCTCCATTAACACTGTCCTGTCTTACACAGAAATACCTGTATAAAAGCAACAAAAGTTAAAACACCAACCACCAAAACAAAACGTTTTCAACATCATGTTAATAGTTTAAACAATTTGATCATATAGTAACTCAAATGCAACCAAAATCTATAGTGCAGTTCTGCTGAAATCCCACTAGAGTACAATATTAAATGCTGATAGAATGTAATCTCTATAAACCCGAATCAGTTTCAATATTGTCTTAACCCCCTACTCATTAAATTGATTAGTAGGTTTAGTTGATAGACAACCCTAAAACAAGTAATACAATCATAAACATGTTGTGTGTAACAAATTCCAAATTGTGTTACCCCAAAAGTATGTAAGATTACAATAGTATCTAAGTGTTTGGTTTGTTTATTTAAGACAAAGAGACTCAAAAATAATCTCCCCATCTAACGAATCTGAGAAAATACATAGTCTAGTCTACTGTAAAGTGGGGGGAGATAAACTCTGTCAAGAATATCGTCTTCAGACGCATTTTATTGGCAACCTATCTGTATCACTCTATATCCTAAATAGCAAACAAAACAAAGAGCAAGACAGTGTATCAGTGCGAAGCAGTGTCTTCATTGCAAAGCATTGTGTGTGCATTTTGTTTTGAGTGTGGTTTTTTTACTCATCTGTAGCCGGCGTGAGCGTGGTCCCCAGACTTTTCAGCACCTCCGCCCGTTTCGTTTCTCTGTCCCACCGTCCTTGGACACATCCGTCTCCAATGTCCAGGCTGACCACAGTTGAAACAAGTGACTTTATCCACTTGTTGAATGTTGCCACGGAGTCGTCTCCCCCCACCTCTCACCTGCCTCTCAGGGTGTCCCCTGTCTCTGTTGACAACAGCAGCTGTCATGGCTTCCAACAGTTTCATCTGTTTCTCCTCGCGGTGTTTTTGAGACCTTCTGTTCATGTTTCTAGATATCTGCTCGAGGTCCAACAGGACGAGCAGCTCTATCAGGCGTGGGTCAAGATCTTTGAGTTCTGTCCGCTGCTGATGCAGTGGAGGGGCTGAGGCAGGGAGTGGATCAGGTGTCTTCTCCTCTGGCATGCACGTGGTCTGTGGCTGCTCGGGCACGGCTGGTCTGTGCGTTGTCTGTGGTGGGTGAGATGGTGTTGGCGGAGGGCTTCCAAGCAGGAAACTCACGACCCTAGGACTCGGATAGAGAGAGTAAGAAGCATTACAGACAGAGTGTGTGTGCATGTTATCAGTGTTTAGCAGAGAAGGCTCAGGTTGTAATTGCAGTTTCTCCCTGATGTTGGCTTCGTTTATCCATATTTGAAGGCATTTTTTGTTATCCCGTAAGAACTTTAATTTGTAATACCTTTTAATTTTTGATTTCCCCCCTACTCTGATTTCTTCTTCCTCTAATCCCTGTCTCAGATCTTTTAGCTTGCCCGTGCACAGCGTTCCCTTTTCAGGAAAGCCAAAACTCTCAACCCAATATGGTACATATTTAACACTCTGCAAACCGTACTTTTTCACCATTTCCTCCAATAGTGACCCAGCCAGGGCGGGCGACGACGGATTGGAACCCATAAAATAGGTCCGAGAAAACGTTTTCTAAGCGCAGGAGTCGTCACCCGTGCGGTTGCTTTTTTTTCAAAGACAAAGCAACAAAATTACGTGGGAATATTATTCCCGCGGCTGCTTTCTCTCAAATACAAAACAGCAAATTAGCGCAGGAGTAAGTTCTCCTCCGTCTGCTTTCTCTCAAATACAAAACAGCAAATTAGCGCAGGAGTAAGTTCTCCTCCGTCTGCTTTCTCTCAAATACAAAACAGCAAATTAGCGCAGGAGTAAGTTCTCCTCCGTCTGCTTTCTCTCAAATACAAAACAGCAAATTAACGCAGGAGTAAGTTCTCCTCCGGCTGCTTTCTCTCAAATACAAAACAGCAAATTAGCGCAGGAGTAAGTTCTCCTCCGTCTGCTTTCTCTCATCACAAAACAGCAAATTGAACGTCTTTCACCCTGCCAGGTCTTTCTCTGAGAATACGGTAGCCGGAGTGTTATTTGTGCAGTCAAGATAACAGAAAAAAACCCAAAAAGTCTTCAGTCTTGTCACGTGTCAAACACGACAGTATTTGTTTCTTATGTCTTCACAAGTCAATTCAAATTATTTTAATTTTTAGAAAAACATAAACTTACCCTGCTGTTAGGAGATTTTCCTTTTCTTTTAGATCAGCGTGGAGTGTCCCGGGGAGCTCCGTGCATGCTTACTGATCCTCCACTCTGAAACTTTGATTTAGAGGTTTGAGGCGTTATCTCTGGCCCTGGAGAGCACAGAAATCCGGGAGAGCAAGTCCTCAGCTCACGCACAGAAGCTCACCAGCAGACACCCAGCACTGATCCCATCCTCGTCGCCAAAATTGTTGTGGAAAATACCCAGGGTGCAGCAGGTGTAGATTAATTAACTGTTTTAGAATAATTGAAGATGAAACAAGTAACAAGAAATAGTAGACTGAAACCAATGTAGGTTTTTGTAATTTATTGAAGTACATATATTCTGCAGAATAGGAGAACTCGTTCACAAGATGCACGCAGCAACATGTGGAAGAGTCTTCAAAGTTCACACATCAAGAACATCAGCTTAAATACCCAGATAAGAGAGAGGGAGTGACATCGCTTTAAGCACACAATTCAATCTAATAACAAATGAAGATAGACCTTCTGGTCTGTCTGGTTCACAGGGATGTTGTGTCGTATAACTTGTAGAGACCTTGTAACTACGGTTGTATCTCAGTAAACCTAGGTTGGCTATTTTCTCACAGACAATTGTATTTAACTTCTCCTTGGGGGAGACATAACAAGAGCACATACAGAAAGACATAGTTAATTGGGTAAAATATAATTTTGCCATCACACTAGGTAACAAAACTACTAGCTGAGACAAAGGGTTCAAAATTTCTGGGAGCCAAGTTACCACTTTGGTAGCTGTAACGATCTGGCGCCGAAGACAGGTTCCAACCAGGTCTAAATACTGAAGCCGTAATCAGAGGAATCATCCACAGCTGAATCAAGGGAGATTGCAGAAGCAGCAACAGCTGTGCAGGTAGGCTGAACACTCGGCCACACCCCCAACCACTCCAGAAAAACAGACAGGGAGAAGGGGAGGGAGACAACAGACACAAACACACAGGATGGAAACAACTGCCCCCATAACAGTACCCCCCCCTCAATGGGCGCCACCCGGCGCCCCACTGGGTCCATCAGGGTGGTCACGGTGAAAGTCAGTGATCAACTGAGGGTCCAGAATGAAGCGTTTGGGTACCCACGTTCTCTCCTCAGGCCCATACCCCTCCCAGTCCACCAAGTACTGAAGACCCCTGCCCCGCCGACGAACGTCCAAGAGTCTTCGGACCGTGTAGGCCGGGTGGTCGTCAATAAGTCGAGCAGGAGGTGGGGGATCAGCAGGGGGACACAGAGGACTGGTGGAGACTGGCTTTAACTGAGAAACATGGAAGGTTGGGTGGATCTTCATAGCCGGTGGCAATTTCAGTCGGACCGCAGAAGGATTCACAATGGCCTCTATCTCAAAAGGCCCCAAAAACCGAGGCGACAACTTGCGGGACTCCGTCCGGAGAGGAACATTCTTGGAGGAGAGCCATACCTTCTGGCCAGGCTGGAAAAGAGGCGCAGGAGTCCTGTGTCTATCCGCCACCGTCTTGTTGCGTTCAGAGGTGCGCAGCAAGGCCTCACGGGCATGGTTCCAAACCTCACGGCAGCGGCGCAGGTTCTCCTGAACTGAAGGAACCGCTAACTCCTCCTGAGCAGGGAACAGGGGAGGCTGATAGCCTAAGGTCACTTCGAAAGGAGAGAGGCCAGTGGCAGAGGTGGTGAGGGAGTTATGTGCGTACTCTATCCAAGGTAGATGTGTAGCCCAGGAGGTTGGATGCTGAGCTGCCACACAGCGAAGAGACGCCTCAAGGTCCTGATTAGCTCTCTCAGTTTGTCCGTTGGATTGGGGATGAAAACCTGATGACAGACTGACAGACGCACCCAGAGAAGCACAGAACACTTTCCATACACGAGAGATAAACTGTGGGCCTCTATCTGAAACGATGTCCACAGGTATTCCATGGAGACGGAATACATGTTGGACTACGAGGTCCGCTGTCTCATTGGCAGACGGTAATTTTGGTAATGCTATAAAGTGAACTGATTTAGAGAATCTGTCCACGATGGTAAGTATAGTATCATTACCTTCAGACTTAGGCAGGTCGGTGACAAAGTCCAGAGCTATATGAGACCAGGGACGACTGGGGACCGGAAGGGGTTGAAGCAGGCCCGAAGGAGATTGATGAGAGGCCTTTCCACGAGCACAGATAGTACATGCTGCCACATACGCCCGTACATCTGCTTCCACAGAAGGCCACCAGAAATGTCTTTTCAACAAAGTCAGAGTCCTTTGCATACCTGGGTTACAGGAGAAGCGCGATGTGTGAATCCAGTGCAGTACCTGAGCCCGAACTGCCTCCGGGACAAAAAGACGATTCGGGGGTCCTTCTCCTGGTCCCGGGTCAGTGACTTGAGCAGCTTTAACCAGGGACTCAATCTCCCACTGGGCTGCAGCCACTATGCAGGAGGGGAACAGGATAGCTTCAGGTTCGCCAGCCTCCTCAGAATCTGTAAACTGGCGGGACAGAGAGTCAGGTTTAATGTTACGGGACCCAGGTCGGTATGTCAGGGTGAAATTAAATCTGCTGAAAAACAGAGCCCAACGGGCTTGGCGGGAGTTGAGTCTCTTGGCGGATTGGATGTATTCCAGGTTTTTATGGTCTGTCCAGACCACAAATGGCTGCTCTGCCCCGTCCAGCCAATGTCGCCACTCCTCCAACGCCAGCTTAATTGCCAGTAGATCGCGGTTACCGACATCATAGTTCCTGACATTGACGTTTTTATCCAAAGCGACTTACAATTAAGTGCTTTCAACTGTGAAGGTACAAACTCGAGACAGCAAGTATTAAGTGCAAGTACATTAGCTTTAAATAAGTAAAGCTACAAAGAGATATGAAAGTGCAGGTTCAATTTTTTTTTTTTTTTTTTTTATCCGAGGTGTAGTGGGAAGAGATGTGTTTTTAGCCTTCGGCGGAATGTGTGTAGGCTATCGGCCATCTTGATATCGGTGGGGTGTTCGTTCCACCATTTGGGAGCCAGGAGAGTGAACAGTCGGGATTTCGTTGAGTGTTTAGTTCTCCCTCGCTGTGGAGGAGCAGCAAGCACTTTGGCTGATGCAAAGCGAAGTGGGCGGGTTGGGGTATATGGTTTGACCATGTCCTGGATGTAAACTGGGGCTGATCCAGTAGTGGCCCTGTATGTAAGTACTAGTGTCTTGAAGCGGATGCGGGCAGCAACTGGTAACCAGTGAAGAGAGCGGAGGAGCGGTGTAGTGTGAGAGAACTTGGGGAGGTTGAAGACAAGCCGAGCTGCTGCGTTCTGAATGAGCTGCAGGGGTCGGATGGCACATGCCGGCAAGCCAATCAGGAGGGAGTTGCAGTAGTCTAGACGTGAGATGACTAGAGCCTGAACCAGGGCCGCCTTCTGCGTTAGAAGGGGACGTATCCTTCTGATGTTATGCAGCATGTATCTACAAGATCGGGTGGTTGCAGCAATGTTAGCAGTGAAATAGAGGTGGTCGTCAAGTGTCACACCCAGGTTTCTAGCAGTCTGGGTGGGGACTACCACAGAGTTATCAATTGTTATAGTCAGGTCTTGGGTAGGAGAGCCTTTCCCTGGAATGAAAAGGAGCTCAGTCTTGTCAAGGTTGAGTTTCAGATGGTGTGTGGACATCCAAGAGGAGATCAGGAGGTCAGTTAGACAGTGCTGCTACTTGAGTTTCAGACTCAAGAAAGGAGAGTATTAGTTGGGTGTCATCTGCGTAGCTGTGATAAGAAAATCTGTGGGACTGAATCACAGACCCAAGAGAGTTGGTATACAGAGAAAAGAGGAGGGGACCCAGGACTGATCCCTGAGGAACCCCAGTTTTGAGTGGGCAAGGATCTGAGCTAGATCCTCTCCAAGTTACCCGGTAGGTACGGTCGGCCAGGTAAGATGTGAGCAATGATAGCGCAGAGCCTGAGACACCCAGATTCTGGAGTGTTGAAATGAGGATCTGGTGGTTCACTGTGTCAAAGGTAGCAGAAAGGTCCAGAAGGATGATGATGGAAGAAAGATCGGATGTTCTAGCGATGTGAAGCTGCTCGGTGACAGTAAGGAGGGCAGTTTCTGTTGAATGACCAGCCTTGAAGCCAGACTGATGGGGATCAAGAAGGTTGTTCTGGTGGAGATAGGTAGAGAGTTGATTATGAATGGCACGCTGAAGAGTCTTCGATAGAAATGGAAGAAGGGAGACGGGTCTATAGTTATTTACATCAGAGGAGTCGAGTGTTGGTTTTTTGAGTAGTGGGGTCACTCTTGCCTCCTTGAGGGCATCGGGGAAACAGCCAGTTGACAAGGAAATGTTAATGACATGAGTGAGGAAAGGAAGGAGGTCAGAAGCAATGGACTGAAGAAGGTGAGAAGGGCTAGGATCCAGGGGGCAGGTGGTTGGGCGGGCAGAAGTAATCAAAGTAAGAATTTGATTTGGAGATAGAGGGGTGAAAGAGGAGAGAGTACTGGATGTGATGGATGGTAAGGTGATTTCAGAAGGTGTGGTGGAGAATGAAGAGCATATGTCATCTATCTTTTTTACAAAGTAGTTGACAAAGTGGGTTGGTAGGAGGGTGGAGGGAGTAGGTGGACTGGGGGAATCTAACAGGTTAGAGAAGATGGAAAAAAGTTTTTTGGGGTTCGAGAAAGAGGATTCAATTTTGGTTTGATAAAAAGAGCTTTTTGCTGCAGAAATAGAGGCAGTGAAGGAGGAAAGAAGAGACTGATAGGTAAGAAGATCAGCTGGGTGTTTGGATTTCCGCCATTTCCTTTCCGCTGCCTATATAGTTGATCTTTCAGCACACACTCAGTCAGATAGAGTCAGATAACCATGGAGTTGGGGAGGACTTGCGAGCCTGTCGTGAAGTAAGAGGGCAGAGAGAGTCGAGAGAGGAGGATAGAGTAGAGTGTCTGTGGCAGCGTTGGGAGGCATGAGTGAGAGAGTCAGATGGGGGGAGGGTTGATAAAGTACATGCTGACAAAGAAGAAGGAGAGAGTGAATGAATATTACGGCAGACAGGTATCTCTTGAGATAGGGTTGTGAGCTTGGGATAGTGGCAGAGAGAAAGAGATGAAGAAGTGGTCTGAGGTATGGAGTGGAGTAACAGTGAGGTTGGATGTAAAGCAGTTTCTGGTGAATACGAGATCTAGGTGGTTGCCAGCTTTGTGAGTGGGTGGTGAAGGAGAGAGTGAGAGGGCAAAAGAAAAGAGAAGGTGAAGAAAGGCAGCCGATTTCTCGGTCTGGATGTTGAAGTCGCCCAGAAGTAGCAGCGGAGGGCCAGTTTCAGGGATGTTTGAAAGAAGGACATCCAGCTCCTCCAAAAACTCCCCCAGAGGACCTGGTGGGCGGTAGATAACAATGATGACTAGTTGTACCGGATGCGTTATGGTGACAGCATGAAGTTCAAAAGAGAGTGTAGTGAACTGTGGCAGTGGGTAGAAAGAGAATCTCCACTTGGGGTAAATGAGTAGGCCTGTACCCCCGCCTCTACCAGTGGATCTTGGTGTGTGGGTGAAAGAGTAGGCAGAAGAGAGAGCAGCAGGGGTGGAAGTGTTGGTTGGTGTAATCCAGGTCTCCGTGAGAGCAAGGAAGTCAAGGGAATTGAGGCTGGCAAGGCCAGAGATGAACTCAGTCTTGCGAGTGGCAGACTGGCAGTTCCACAGGCCACCTGCAACAAGGTGTTGAGTGTGTGTGGAACGGGTTGGGTAGGTAAGTGAGTAGGTTGCGGGAATGTTGCGAGCTAATGCGTGGTTTGTAGTATCTCCGAGAGGAAACACGGACAGGGATAGAGAGGCAGCACATTGCTGGGTAACGACACCGAGCAGTGCAAGTGAGAAATGAGATATCAAGCCCACTTAACTTCCCACTTAGCCTCCTACGAAGACTCCTGCGTACTCCTTTGTCTTTGTCCTCTGAGTCTTCGTCCGATGAGGTTGCCGCTTCACGCAAATGACAAGAATTAAATACAAGGAGGAGATTCGTGTTGGCAACAGGTGTGGAGGCCACACCCCTGCCAATCACTCAAAGCACCTGAGAGTCGTTTAACTCCACTCTAAATTCACACTTCACACTAACTAGTTTCAGTGTAACAACCAATCCAAGCAACACAAGCAAAGTAGCAAAACACAGCAGCAGCAGTAGAGAGTAGAGAAGAAGAAGAAGAAGAAGAAGAAGAAGAAGAAGAAGAAGAAGAAGAAGAAGAAGAAGCAGCAGCAGCAGCAAAACCCAAATAAAATAAGTACTTAGCTTAAATCTAGCAGGCAGTAGTCAGTTCCCTCACAAATCAGAAGCACTCCTTACATATACCTACGCTCTCCGTCTCTGCAAGATTGGGAATGATTGAGATTTCTCTTGGCACAGCTACCAGAAGACTTACAACATCAGACACGTTGCTCACGTCACATCTACGTCGGCAAGCTCAGTTTGCAGCTGCGCAGTAAAAATCAGTAACACTCAACTATCACCGGAAAAGTGCTTTAACTGTCTATGTTCAGCCCTGAATGTTTTGAGTGTAGCCCCAATGTATTTTGAAAAGTTGACTGACAAATATGAAACCAGTAGCCTGGATGCCAGCCAAACTTAGCCCCGCCCAGGGCGTAGCAGGGTGTTGCTACTGTTTAACAGTGAAAACACATCGGGCGCCTGCAATGTAGATACGTGCCTAATCGCCTGCCCATTCATACCGGACGTTTGTTTCTCTGCGCCGGTCACAAAGCGATCCCCCCCCCCCCTCTCTCTCTCTCTCTCTCTCGGTCTCTCTCTCAGTCTCTCCCTGTGCCTGATCGCGTGTCTCGCTGTGAGAAGTCAAGACTACCAAAATCACCATGAACCTATAGTGAGAACTCGCCTGCTCAACAGGAGTAGGAGAGATTACAAGACCGCCACTGTGGTCCACTCCTCGAAGATCCAGCGGATCAGATAAGCAAAGCTATGTTGTTGCCATAGCGACTGCAAGCAACGGTGATTAGACTGTGTCGAAAGCGCAACTTTTCAAGCCGAAGCCAAGAAGCATTCTACCATTACATTCAAATTAAAGTGGTGTGAGAAGTGGTTCAACATGGAAATTGCAACTAAGGACTCCTCTCTATTAACCTTGCATTACAGTGCTTAGCCTACATGTTTTGGGGATTTTTTCTCTGCTTCTCTTCATAGTCATCAGATTCATCTACCATATAATGATATAATCAAAGTAGAGGGAGGCAGGCCAGTAGGCCTACAGCCCGATCCGGTTGGGGAGAGTTCTAGTCCGACCAGGCACCTCTCTTTAGCCTGTCTCTCTTAGTTATGCTGTTTAAGTTTTAGACTGCCGGGGGACTTCCTTTGACACACTGAGCTTCCCATTTGTGTGCATCCATGTCCCAGAAATGCTTGTTACTAACCTAGCTCTGGGGAGTCTATTCCCCAGAGTCCTTATGTTTTTTCTCGCCCAGCATGTTTCCTTGGATTAGAGTGGCACCAAGATCATGGCTCATGTCGCCGTGTGAAGAGTCCGACGCTAAAGAAGACTTTTAGCGTGAATAACATGTTGGTGTTAGTGCAAAATGTTGCTTATGTTTTAGTGTAAGAATGCCTCAACTTTTTAATACTGGCATTAAATAACTACTGACTATTTCACAGAGCACTGGTATCCTGTTAAACGGTGTTGGGGTGATTACTGAAACGGCCTATTTTTCACCATCCGCCACTGACGTGTAGGCCTGTTTTGGAATTTCACCCATTTGATCTCATCACAACAGGTCTCAGAAGGTAAACCCTTAATTATTATTTATTAAATCAAATTAGGTGACGTTTTGTGTATTGTAACTAGACTAAGGTAAAGAGAATAATTCATAGAAATTAATAAGATGACAGGTTTTCAAATAAGGGTTAGCATGTGGCCTCAATTCTTCAATCCAGTACTTTCTATGGATGTTGCCTCTGAGTGACAGAAACAGCTGACGTGCGTGAGCGTGTGTTTGTGTGCATTCACGTGTGCTCGTGAGCACAGCAGGCGCTGTTCACCACAGATCAGAAGGCGAAATGGAACTGCATCAAGTCATCTAATGTTAGGTCGAGTGAGCGGGGAAAACTCTTCATCCTACCTTCACAATAAAAGCGTTGAATACGTTTGGGAGCTTAAGTTTTGGGATTGCACCCATTTGATATCATTTACAAAAAAAATCTGTTAACCCTTTACAAAAACATAAGAAACGTTTCTTTCTTTTGAGGATACCTCTTAACATAAAGAATTTACCAACAATATTACAACTTTTAAAAGAGAAGCCTAACAAGTACCCTAGGCTATACAAGTGAAGTATCTATTAGAAATATAAATCTAGCCAAGGGGGCAGGCTTCTCTCCTCAGAGCGAAGCCGCGATGGCGCCATTTTGCTAGCCTTGTTCCCATCACCCCCGTTAGCATCCCATTGACTGCCATTAATTTTGGTGTCACTTTGACAGACAATAACTATACATCTGAAGCGTTTAAAGACTTGATTTGTCCGTTGTTTATTTCTTAAGAAACACGACAATATACACAAGGCTACATTACCTTGTACCTCACGTTATGGCTCTGTAGCAGACGTTTTTATAAAAATAGGCTAACGATTGTGTCATAACCACGTGACTTACTGTTGCATGGTAGAGGAATTACCGTACAGTACAGGAAAAGCTCGCAGGCAGTTTCGACGTACATTAGCTGTTTAGTTTAATTACTAATGTTAACTAGCATTTTAGTTAGCAATAATTAGCCTGTGCCTATGTTATCTCCTTACATATACCTACGCTGTCTCTGATAGATTGGGAATGATTGAGATTTCTCTTGGCACAGCTACCAGAAGACTTACAACGTTCAGAGACGTTGTTCACGTCACATCTAGGGCGGGAAGCTAAGTTTGCAGCTGCGCAGTAACGCTCAGTAACACTTTCCCATCACCGGAAAAGTGCTGGTAAGAGGCTTCACTTGTCTCCGTCAAAAACAGCGGGATGGCTGTGTCCATTTTATATACTGTCTATGGGTCTAGCTGCTGCCATTTTCTTCAAGCTAGCTGGCCGTTAGTTAGCCGCTGTTGCTAGCTCTTGGGGACTGTGCCTGCCTAGCCCGTTGCTTTGGTCTGAGTTTGTGACATAACCACACCCCATACATTTAAATATAAGAAATAAAAAGAGAGCGACAAAAAGAAAAAAGTCCCTGGAAACAAATTAAAATAGTCAAATGTGATTTTCCAAATAAACAAACTATTTATTTATGTATTGAACTATATGTTGAATCATTTATGTTTATATTTACATTTATTTATGTACTGCATTATTTGTTTGTTTCAGAATTCATTTCTCATTTCCATATTTTTATAGCTTCATAGTCAAACTATATATATATATATATATATATATATATATATATATATATATATATATATATATATCATTTATTTACTTAATAGCCTAATGACTTAAATGGCATTCAAAACATTCTATTACCAGCTTTCACTTCCTAGTTTGCTGATCTTAGACTTTGGTAACTTAGCTACCACAAATCTGTCCAACTATCTGTTGCTATATTCTGTTGTTTTAACTTCATAAACAGATGAAGTTTCATAGAACAGATTTCTATTTATGTTTTGTCTTTTTGAAAATGAGTTGCTGGGTAGCTCAGGAGGGGCTTTATTTTGAAAACCTTTAGCGGAAATGGTATTGTTTAATCTGTCTCTCTTTAGCTGTCTATGGTCTGGTTTGGCGCATCTCAGGAATATATAGCTTATCACTTCGGTTGAGGATATCATGAGAGCACATACCAAAAACACAGATACCTGTAGGCCTGTAGGCTACTTATACTTTCAGTTTCTAATGGACTAACGTTAACATTGGTTGTCAAGGTAAGTTTCCTTTAACAATACAACGAATTGATATTTCGACAGCAGAATCACGGTGTGTTAGACTGAAAAGCACACTTAACGTTATAGTCAGCTAAAATTAATTTACCCTCATGAATCAAATAACGCTACTGAGACGCTCCTCTGCGTTGTCACGCAAGCTTAACTGTTACCGGTAGCCTAACGTACGTTTAATTAACGGTATATGTAAATGTGCAGACCTGGCTGTAAACCACACTGAGCACGATAAGGCCAATTTAACTTTTAGGATTTTTCAGCACTTGTTGGCATCATAGCCTCAAGTCGAGCATGGTCTGGTCGCAGAACTAGCTACACGCCAGGCTCCTTTTAAAAATCTCGCAAATTGTCGCGGCTTTGACTATTCAGCTATAAGCTTGCTTTACCTGTCTTACTTCATATGAGTAGAGGTCTTTTTTAATCCTTTTCAATCGCTTTTCAATTCGGGTAAACTCTTTTACACCAAACAGCACTGAATTTTAATCAAATGTCCACTTCTTGTGTCAATTCACCAGGTAACGGTCACTCAGTCACTTAGCTAGCTAGCAGAAGGGCGGGCGCGGTATCGGTAACGTTAGCTGTAAAACAATTATGAAAGTCACGATTTTATTGCAATTGAATGCGGACAACATGAATGCCGAATTGATGAGAACATATTTGTGAGTTGTTAGAGGTGTTGAATTAAGTTTTTCGGTTTATTTCTGTTTGCTGATGAGCTAGGCTTTAATAAATGACAGATTTCTTTAATTGAAATTCGCCCTGTCCTTTCCTTGAGAGAACTCGGTAGCCTATATGTTGCCGAGCAACACCTTTTTTTAAGACTATATGTCCATATTGTGTTTTATGTTAAAATAGCCCTCCTCTGATGTCTACCTTTTCACTGAATGAACTGATCGGTTGAATCTGGGATTTCTGTAGAATTTGAAAGCCTTTATTTTGTTGTTTACTGATTCACACACTGAATAGAAATTAGCATAGGAAATCCCTGTTGGCTGCTGTGGTACTACATGTGCAAATGGACTGATATCCATCCTGCTGTTTTAGTACTCATTCATCTTTCACTGCCAGTATAATGTGAGGATGTGTTCTTCAATGGGAGAGGGGGATATATTCACTTGTTGGGTGTTTGGTCTTTCATAAAGTGGTGCTGGGTGTTAGTTTGCTTTGACTTATTATGCATGCTGTGTTGACCCCCCCTAGGCTCCTACTGCAGTCCCTGTGGAATATAAGCAGCTTGGTGAATATTTGGTGAAAACTGCTGCCAAGATGGGAAACGGATTATCAGATCATCACCCCCTTTTTCCCTGCCTGCCGTCCTTCCAGGCTCTCCACATTGTCATTCTGGGACTGGACTGTGCAGGCAAGACCACTGTACTGTACCGCCTGCGTTTGAATGAGTTTGTGAACACTGTCCCTACTAAGGGGTTTAACACAGAGAAGATTAAGGTGTCACTCAGATGTAGCCGACGGACAGCTTCCTTCCACTTCTGGGACGTAGGTGGTCAGGAGAAGCTTCGCCCTCTGTGGCGCTCGTACACACGCTGTGCTGATGGCATCGTGTTTGTGGTGGACTCGGTGGACGCTGAGCGCATTGAGGAGGCCAAGACAGAGCTGCACAAGATCACACGGCTGGCAGAGAACCAGGGAGTGCCAGTTCTGGTGGTGGCTAACAAACAGGACCTGAGGAACTCACTTAGCCTGGCTGAAATGGAGAGCATGTTGGCTCTTGGTGAGCTCAGCACCGCCACACCTTGGCACCTTCAGCCTGCTTGTGCTATCATCGGTGAGGGACTGCAGGAAGGCCTGGAGAAGCTGCACTCCATGGTCATGAAGAGGAGAAAGATGCTGCGGCAACAGAAGAAGAAGAAGAGATGATGTGTTAAGAGGGGGAACTATAAAATGTAAGCTGCATACAATCTGCTGGTTCATTGTGACCAGTCATTTGGCTGCTGTTTTAACACTGATTGGCTGAGTTTGATCCTTCCAGCTGAACTGTGTATTCAGGTCAGCCAGTATTTGGTTTCCACAGAGAGGACAGTGGGATTGATTTTGACCCAAGGACTTTGGATGTAAACAATCCTGTCAGCAACAAGTCATTCATCAAGGAAGTCCAGTATTATGCTATAACAGCAAGCTATGGAGTTTACACTGAACTATTTAAAGTGGACAATGAGCTATGACTTGTTGTATGTTACTTGTTTTAATGTGTTGCTACCAAAGCATGTATTAGAGCAATTTGATCAATGCTGCGTATGTCAGTATAGGGTCAAGTATTTTGTATCCATGTTCCATGTTGGTTAAGAAATTGACATGAAGAGTAATGATTCACTAAGAACATAATGCACAATGACCTTAAAACATATTAACGCTGTTCAAAATGGCTGTTAATGATGGAAACAATTGTTTTGTTGTTTGGTAGTGTACCTACCTTCCTGTGGCCAGATGTTGACACATCACAAGCCATGATATTCTGAGCACAGTCACACTGATAGAAGAACATGTCAATCCATCTAAAACATTAGGTTTTGGTGTCTTTAAAATTAAAAAGAGCGAGGGTTCCTCAGTGTTTCCCACAGGTTGAGAATTGTGGTGGTGGGTGGCACAGGATGTGACGGCACGGTGTGTGATGGCTGGGTTCAGTAATAAACTTGTCAAACAAAGATTTATGAACTATTTATTGAAAACAATGACTACATAACTAATGGATAATTTAGAAAGAAATAACTATTTACATATTGAAGTGCTCATATTATACTTTTGGGCTTTTTCCCTGTCCTTTATTATGTTATCTTTTGTGTGCATGTTACAGGTTTACAAATAAAAGAAAAACTCAAAGTCCCCCCCAAAGGGACTTACCATCTCCACCAGAAAACACTGTTCACAAACTGCTCCAAACAGCTCTGTTGTAGTCCAGCCTTTACTTCAGAGACACACGTGGTCACTTTGGAACACACGTTATAATGCTCGCCTAGCTGCTAGCATGGCACGCCCTCATACTCTGCTTCTGACTGGCTAGTAGTCCTTACCTAGGTACTGTCAGGGAACGCCCTCATACTCTGCTTCTGACTGGCTAGTAGTCCTTACCTAGGTACTGTCAGGGCACGCCCTCATACTCTGCTTCTGACTGGCTAGTAGTCCTTACCTAGGTACTGAGCATGTGCAACTCCCAACAAAGATGGAACAGAAGTGAGATGTCTCACTCTGTAGCTAAAACAGAGAGCTCAACACACAGGGTGAAAAGAGGAGCTGCAGCAATGTGCAGTACAACAAAAATATGGTGTTTTTTGAAAATTAAACCATTAGGGGTGTAACGATATACTCAGCTCACGATTCGATATGTATCACGATACTGGGTTCACGATACGATATGCATCACGATATTTTGAAAAAAATGCAAAAATTCAACTGAAAATCAAATTACAGATTTATTTAACATTAACAGTGTTCAATAACTGTCTTGTTATACATACAACTTAAAGAATGTACAATACTTCAATATAAATCAAGATTTAGTTTAACCTGTATGTAAAATCAACAATTGACTAGGTGTCACTGACCAATAAAACTGAGTTGTATCATGAAATTAGAATTAGGATAGCCCAAGAGATAACTTCTTTAAGCAGTAAAAGTGCAACAAAAAAACAACACATAAATTAAATGACACATCATATTTGTTGTGTTCGACGTCGTGTATAACAGTGTTTGCTTACAGTGTTTACACACAGTTCGTGTTTTGTCTGTTTTTTTACCATCCTCCTGTTGAGTAACTGGAAAACCAAAATGGTGCCAGACGTCGGACTTGTAAGTGGACGGGGCATCCTCTATTTCAAATCAGTCGAAGTCGAACTCATTTTGCCCTGCTACTGCTCAGTTCAAGCGATTCATTTGAGCGTTGATACAGTGAATGCAAGCGTTACGCGGGTGCGGTAGCTCAACCAATAGGGTTAAACAGACGTCGATATATCCTTCTTCTATCTTTTAAACTGACCTTTGTTGATCTGAAATGAAGACAGATTCAGCAACTGCATGGCCTATTTCTTGCTTAAAATGTTTTCAGAAACACGTTTCAGTGAACTATTTTAGTACAATATGAGATCGTATTCTGAACAAGCCGCACTGACAGTCTGGCTTTGAATTTCCGGAGAAAACAAACCCATGTGACGCATTGGTCCAATCAGCTGCCGGTTGTCATTTCTTGGGCAACAATACAGATTATAGAGATGTATTACGTCTCGTCTCTCGTCTTTTTGATGTGCCCCGAGGCAGTTTTTTGGACCTCGGGGACGCGACTGATCATCTCGACTGGCTTTTCTGCCGATGGTCGGCCGTCTGGTATGTGTGTCAGCACATATATGGTGTAGTAAAAAAAATAAATAAATAAAAATAAATAATAATAAAAAAAAAAATTATAATAATATCGCCATACCTCTACGATACACATCGTAACATTTTTGCATCGCGATAAATCGTACCACGATATATCGTTAACACCCCTATAAACCATGTAAACCTATTCTGGTACAACCTTTAAATACAATTATGAACTTGAAAATGAGCATTATATGAGGTCTTTAAAGATGCCATATTATGCTCATTTTCAGGAAAACACTATATTTTTGTTGTACAGCACATCTCTCTCTCACTGCTGCAGCTCCTCTTTTCACCTTGTGTTCAGGTCTCTGTTTTAGCTACAGAGTGAATCATCTTTTCTTCTGTCCTATCTTTGATTCCACTCGCACATGCGCAGTAGCTCAGATGGTAGATCATGTCAGTTAGCTCCATAGACAGTAAAAGAAAGGTTGTTTCTCCAACTTTGGTCAGTTACAAGGCAGGATTAGCCCCCTTAAGTTAATACTTTGTAGCGCCACCTTTTGCTGCGATTACAGCTGTAAGTCGCTTGGGGTATGTCTCTATCAGTTTTGCACATCGAGAGACTGGAATTTTTGCCCATTCCTCCTTGCAAAACAGCTCAAGCTCAGTGAGGTTGGATGGAGAGCGTTTGTGAACAGCAGTTTTCAGTTCTTTCCACAGATTCTTGATTGGATTCAGGTCTGGACTTTGACTTGGCCATTCTAACACCTGGATATGTTTATTTGTGAACCATTCCATTGTAGATTTTGCTTTATGTTTTGGATCATTGTCTTGTTGGAAGACAAATCTCCGTCCCAGTCTCAGGTCTTTTGCAGACTCCATCAGTTTTTCTTCCAGAATGGTCCTGTATTTGGCTTCATCCATTTTCCCATCAATTTTAACCATCTTCCCTGTCCCTGCTGAAGAAAAGCAGGCCCAAACCATGATGCTGCCACCACCATGTTTGACAGTGGGGATGGTGTGTTCAGGGTGATGAGATGTGTTGCTTTTACGCCAAACATAACGTTTTGCTTTGTTGCCAAAAAGTTCGATTTTGGTCTCATCTGACCAGAGCACCTTCTTCCACATGTTTGGTGTGTCTCCCAGGTGGCTTGTGGCAAACTTTAAACAACACTTTTTATGGATATCTTTAAGAAATGGCTTTCTTCTTGCCACTCTTCCATAAAGGCCAGATTTGTGAAGTATACGACTGATTGTTGTCCTATGGACAGAGTCTCCCACCTCAGCTGTAGATCTCTGCAGTTCATCCAGAGTGATCATGGGCCTCTTGGCTGCATCTCTGATCAGTCTTCTCCTTGTATGAGCTGAAAGTTTAGAAGGACGGCCGGGTCTTCGTAGATTTGCAGTGGTCTGATACTCCTTCCATTTCAATATTATCGCTTGCACAGTGCTCCTTGGGATGTTTAAAGCTTGGGAAATCTTTTTGTATCCAAATCCGGCTTTAAACTTCTCCACAACAGTATCTCGGATCTGCCTGGTGTGTTCCTTGTTCTTCATGATGCTCTCTGCGCTTTAAACGGACCTCTGAGACTATCACAGAGCAGGTGCATTTATACGGAGACTTGATTACACACAGGTGGATTTTATTTATCATCATTAGTCATTTAGGTCAACATTGGATCATTCAGAGATCCTCACTGAACTTCTGGAGAGAGTTTGCTGCACTGAAAGTAAATAATTTTGCACGCCCAATTTTTCAGTTTTTTATTTGTTAAAAAGGTTTGAAATATCCAATAAATTTTGTTCCACTTCATGATTGTGTCCCACTTGATGTTGATTCTTCACAAAAAATTACAGTTTTATATCTTTATGTTTGAGGCCTGAAATGTGGCAGAAGGTCGAAAAGTTCAAGGGGGCCGAATACTTTCGCAAGGCACTGTAAGTAGTTCTTTTGTAGACTATGGTGAACTTGTGTGTGTTGTAGCAGTGCTTTGCCATTGAGAACGAGCTAGCATGCTAACGCTAGCGCTAGCATGCTAACGGTTGTGTTTAGCCTGTCGTTTCGGCAAGTTGCGTAACAAGCCCTGCAGATTTTGAACAGCTCACCCAGAGACTGAAGGCAGGAATCATTCAGAAACTGTATCTCACTCAAAACAGCATGGATAGTTTTTTTTCAAAGTTTGTATGCGTGTGGAAGCACCAGAGACACAAAATAACACCCCAAATCCCAGAAAGTGATTTTTTTCATAATATGGGCACTTTAAACAAACCAGACTAGATGATCCTTATACAGCTGAAGTATAGTTATGATGTGCTATGTCAATTACATCTGGTTGGTTTGTCAAATAAGTGTTCTGGTTCAGCAGATGAATACCTGATGTGCAGCGTTTCTACGGTTTATTAGTAGTTTATCCCACGGCAAGCCACAACACCACAAACAGCATGCTACCACTAGTGAATCGTTGACGCTGTGTCACACACGTGCGACTGAACCAGGAGGAAGGACTGGAGACCACTGGTCTGTGTGTGCTATAAAATTGCATCGTTGATTGGGGAAAAGTAATCTGAAATACCTGTGCAGGCTGCCCAAGTAGAACCTATGTATGGGAAACACTGGGCTTCTTTCTAGAAGCATCACTTTGTACCAACAAGAAGTCAAAAGCAGAATGAAGGAGATATCGCCACTGACAGTGGCCTCGAAAGACCGAATGCAGTGCAGACATACTGTGTTTTAAGTACAGGGCATGGCAGATTGTTCCTTTGTGCTAGAGTTCTAAAAGTGATTAATGCATTACCTCTACTACACATGTACTACTGTTTGTATACAGATTATACAACCGTTATTAAAGGTAACAGTGCAGTTTAATACAATTTAATCATCTTTAATGTGTTATAATTTAGGGCCAGACCAATAAATCTGCCTGGCCGATATAAATATTTATATATACACTACCGGTCAAAAGTTTTAGGACACCCCAATCTTTCCAAGTTTTTATTGAAATTCGTGCAGTTCAATGTCTTATTGTACTCTGAAATGAAAGAATAAAATAAACAACTGAAGTTAAAAAAAGAAATCATGGAATCAATTTATAAACCAAAATGTATTCTAAACATTTGACTCATCAAAAGCCCCCATGGCAGATATTATAGCTAAACACACTTGTGGCATTATTTCTACAATGGAAATCAAATATTCTTCAGAAAGTTCTTCCCAACTCTGTTGCAGAAGTTCCCATAAATGTGTGGCACTTGTAGGTTGCTTTGTTTTCACTCTCCTGTCCAGTTCATCCCCAACCAGCTCAATGGGGTTTAAGTCTGGTGACTGTGCTGGCCACTCCATGTTTTTAAGCTTACCATCTTGTTCTTTTTCCTAAGGTAGCTCTGGCATAGCTTGGGCTTATGTTTTGGGTCATTATCTTGCTGTAGGATGAACCCCTGACCAACTAGGTGCATACCAGAGGGTACTGCATGGTGCTGATGAAGTGTTTCAGGTGTAATTTTGTCCCATTCTTGCTGCAAACAAGTCTTAAGGTGGGACACAGTACGGGGTCTTCGTTGTCGCATTTTGCGCTTCAAAATGCGCCACACATTGGAGACAGGTCGGGACTGCAGGTAGGCCAGTCAAGTACCCGTATCCTCTTCCTCTGCAGTCAGGACTTTGTAATGTGTGCAGAATGTGATTTTGCATTATCTTGTTGAAATATGCATGGACGTCGCTGGAAAAGATGTCTTCTTGAAGGCAGCATATTGTGCTCCAAAATCTCTATGTACTTTTCAGCATTAATGGTGCCATCACAGAAGTGCAAGTTACCTTTGCCAAGGGCACTGACACAACCCCATACCATGACAGACCCTGGCTTTTGGACTTGTTGCTGGTAACAGTCTGGATGATCCTTTTCTTCTTTGGTCCGGAGCACACAGCGTACATTGCTCCCAAAAAATACCTGAAATACTGATTCATCTGACCACAGTACACGTTTCCACTGTGTGATGGTCCATCCCAGATGCCTCCAAGCCCAGAGAAGTCGACGGCGCTTCTGGACACTATTAACATAGGGCTTCCTTTTGGCACAGTACAGTTTTAACTGGCATTTGTGGCTGTAACTACGCATTGTGGTACTTGACAAAGGTTTGCCAAAGTAGTCCTGAGCCCATGTGGTGATATCGCTTATAGATGAATGACGATTCTTGATGCAGTGCCGCCTGAGGGATCGGAGATCACGGTTGTTCAGCTTAGGCTTGCGCCCTTGTCCTTTACGCACTGAAATTCCTCCTCATTCCTTGAATCTTTTAATTATGTTATGCACTGTTGAAGGTGAAATAAGCAAATGTCTTCCTATCTTTCTTTGAGGAACATTGTTTTTAAACATTTCAATAATTTTCTCACGTATTTGTTGGCAAACTGGCGATCCTCGGCCCATCTTTGCTCCTAAAGGACTAGACCTTTTGAGGAGGTGTGCTGCATGGCTCAGGTTAGCCCCCTGGGTAGAAGTCTACCTGTATGCGGGAGGTAACTGTTTCCTTTTCTGGGGTTGTGGGGTTGGTCTCCTAACCGTTGTGTATTGGTTCCATGGGCGTCAGTTTGGTTTGAAATGTGGTGGGGACAGAGACGCATTTGGAAGTGTATTTCCAGAAGTGCTGGTTACAATGACGTATTCATATTTTTTTTCTCTTTCGCGCAGGTCATGTTTTGAAAGACGTTGTCTAGGGGCCTGCACTACGAATCAAGTTAACATGCCCTGGATTCCTTTCAGTTTCCCAGCTGCACTAACCCTAGCAACCACGGTTAAACTGTGTCACGATAGTGGTTATCAACTAGTTGAATCAACCCAGGGTTTCCCAATCTAGAGACGCTCGTATTCACATAAAAGAGGCGGTGTTTGCAATCAATCTACCAGAGCCACATATTTTACATAAGAAGAGCAAACTATAATTCTATATAAATATGAAAAACACAGACACGGTTTAAGCAAAAAGCAATCCAGTCGCTGCTTCCTAAAACAGGAAGGACAGCTGGCAAAAAATAGCCGACGCTGTAAATGCGTAAGTCACAACGCTTATCAGTCCCTCCAGACAAATGCAGTTTTTTGTGATTGTTGCGGGCAAAGATCCTTGATTATGCGGCACGTTTTCCTGAAAAATGTGATGGAATATGTGGGATATTTATGCAATTTTATGCGATGAAATTGCGGGAACTTGCAAAAACGGCGGTTTGATGAAAAAGAGAAAAAAAAGTGATTCCCCCTATGCGAAATGACGTTACTTCATAACGTGCCCCGCATACTTTGCGAGGAAATCGGCAATGTATGCGGCGAAAGTGCGGCGTAGGCCTATTCGAAAAAATGCGGCCGCATAAATATGCAGACTTTGGCTGATATGCATTGAATTCTGCGGCCGCATAATCGCGTTTTTCTGGAGGGACTGGCTTATCAATATAACTTCCCAATCAGTCAGGCACAAGATCTGACCATAATTACACTTGTTCTTTCCATAAACTGTCGTTGCTTTAGTCTATTATACCCTGGTAGTGGGCGATAATGTGAGCAAATAAAAAAATGTAAAAACATAATTCAAACCGATGCAAGCATTGGCAACACACGGCTCAAGAAGTTTACAAAGATACGTAATTCCCTCCACTGAAAATCTATAGATACATTTTCAGCAGCAGTGGCTGTGGGTTGACTCCCCACGGTTCTCATGGGCTTAATATAACGTGACAAAGCTTAACGTGGTTTAATGTACCTAAACAGCGATCAATGATCACATTTCTCTCTCATATTGCTCCTCATGTACAATAAGTGCCAGTATCTCATATGTGTTATGAACTTTATTTTTTTTAACTAGCTCGAGGTTTAAAAAAAAAGTGGTGGGTACAAAATGACTCATGACAAAATCTGGTGGGGACACGTCCCCACCGTCCCCCCCGAAATCGACGCCTATGATTGGTTCCCCGCAGTGGTGGGGGCAGTATGGACAGAACTGGGCTCATGCCTAGGTCAAAGGTAATCGTGTGGTTGGGTGACCGGGATTTCTCTGGGGTTCTGAAGTCTAAGGTTCTTGCCCCTTGGTTAGAATTAGGTGTTTCATCCGTTTTTAGCTTTTTGGCTGGTGGGGGTGATTGGGGTTGTTGGGCAGAGTCTTCTTGGGTTGTGTTAAGCAGGGTGTAAGAGCCATTTTTCAAGTGTTATGGGTGTAGGATACAAATTGTCCACTGGTGTCACTAGTGTGCTGGTGAGTGACGTCTATTTAGGTAGGAACCTTTCAACAGGCAACGGGTGCTGTTAGTCGAGGAGCACAAATAGTTTTTGACTGCATCAAATCTGCACTGCTCATGTGGATGATGAAATGTTTGTTGATGGAGCTTGATGGACACATGGATTCTTGCATGTTGATGTGAAGAACTTTGTGATCAATAAATGACCATCAAAATGCAACAATGACTATTGGAGTCGGTGATTTCAACAGGAGGCTACTGAGCGGTGTCAGGTAGACGAGAGCACGTCAGCTAGTTTACTAGCCATAGACTGTTTGTTTGTTTAAGTCTGTATAGCAACCCCTCAGTGGCTTTAAGTTTTAGGCTTAGCCATTATACAGAGGTTGTGGAGGGTCATTCTGGGTTGTATCTTTCATGGTTTGTGGGGGGTCTTCAATCAGTTTTAAAAGTTTCTCCTTTGCTTCTTCGATTGTTTTGTCTTTGATTCATTTAAGATCCCTTTTGACCCATCGGATGGCTACACTCACTGCTTTTTCCCTAAAGAAGTCTAGGGGATATGAGGTTAGTTTGGTTTGGTTCAGTTAGAATTTGGAGTATGGTATGGGTAAATGTTTTTACTAGGGCTGGGCAACGATTAAACATTTTAATCGCGATTAATCGCATGATTTCCCCGATTAATTGCAATTAATCGCATTGTTATACGCAAAATCCAATAATGAATTCAAAAGTAGTGTTTAGCGTGAATGCTCTCTTTCTTTTGTTTATCTATACTTCTCCCACATGCTGCATCTAACGTAGTCTGTCGAAGCCTCGCGGCACTTTTACAACATACTTTTACAATAATAAAAGAAATAATAAAAACTGCGTTAATGTGCAATAAAATAATTGTCTGTGTTAATTAATTAATGCGATAATGCGTTAACTTGCCCAGCCCTAGTTTTTACGTTGTATAGTTTTAGTTGCTCCATCTGTGGGTTGGTGTATGCTGGTACAACTGATCAGACGAGCTGTTGTTGGGTGCGCTGGAGTCGTGCAGGTATGTGGGTTGTTGGATCGCAGTTGGGGTGTTGAAGGTGGTGGTAGGCTTTGATAAATTTGGTCATCTCTTTGTCAGTCACTTGGAACGTGTTGGAAGTTTCTGGCTGTGTCATGGTCAACATCTATCATAAAAAGATATGAGAAAAGGAAAGAGGTTGGTTGGACAAATGTATATTGGAATTAAGGAGAACTTGCTTGTCCGAAGGCACTGGCTAGGGTTAGGGGATGTGAAAGTTATCACGATGATTCCCCCTGCTTCGCCCAACGACTGGGCAGTTGAAATGGGGAACCAAAGGCAAGAGCACGGGCCGGCGTAAGTCATTGAAAAGCTCTCAATACCTACATTGTCCTCTTGTTATTACATTTCTTTGTTCATCCCTAACCATTGAGTTTAATTACTGGAATTTTGAATGTATGAGTAGAGGTGGTTCCAGATCTGGGTAAAGGATACTTTTTCCTGTTTTTGCCATAAGAAGGTTGGAACGGAAGATGGTAAAGTGTTTGTCTGTGTGGTAATATAAAGGTTATTTGATAAGTTCAGGCTCTGACTTAGAATCAGAATTCAAGAGAGTTGAGAAGCGTTTGTCAACAGTGGATAGTTCCAGATTGTGTGGTAATATAAACATTATTTAGAGGGTTCCAGATGGAATCAAATTTCAAGAGAGTTGAAAAGCATTTTTTCACGGAAAGTGTTTGGCTGGTGTTTAACTGGATGCACTGTTTTCTTATGAAACCAAGCTAGGTGAAACTGTCTTTGGGTTTAAATAGAAAAATCAAAAAAGGACAGAGACGTCGTCATTCATTGTTCAAAATCCATGGTTTCATTGAATAATATAGCTGTTGAATCGAAATGTGAAAAACAGTGTCTTGCATCTCAGCCGGCCCCCCTTCTCTCACACTGATCCACTGTTAATTACAGCCCAGGATCAAAGTGAGGACTCCTGGCCTGCTGCGAATTGGAGTCAGGCAGGCTCATATGGATGTTTGGAAACAAGTGACCCCCTAAATCCTCCCTTGTCACTGTGCTAAAGCGTATTGAATGGTCATCCTCCAGCCATGGGAAGAGGGAGAGGCTTAACCTGGAATGCCCCCTAGCCCTGCGTGAGCTTTGTGTAATGGAAAATATACAGGGTCACCGGGCAAGCAGCCATATTGCTGTTGAGGAAGGGTGATACAGATGCAGAAAGGGCAAGCTGCTTCCCATTGAAATACATTAGTTTAAAAAACGTGCTGACCATCACAAGGAAAAAATGAGATAAACGTGTCCGTGTACACGAATCAATAGATTAAATTACGTGAACATTTCACGAACTGCCATGAGACTGGGTTGATATACAGTATATTGCTACGATTAAAGCTATGGTAAAAGTGCACTGAGAATTCAGGGCCCGTATCCCTAAAGATTCTGAGAATCCTCTCAGAGAGCTCCTAACTTAACCTAAAAATGCCTTGCCAGGAGTTTTAGCTTAGAAGTGATTCCAGAACATTTTCAGTGAACTCTGAGCAAGGAATGGATGGAAAATCCTATCTTAGTGAGGAGGTGTGGTTGACCCCGTTGCTAGGTATGAGTCATCATTTCAAAAGCCGTGATTGGTTGATCCTACAAGTTTGATGAAAATGAACTTTTGGTGATAATGAGCAAAGGATGTACCCTCAAATCAATAAACATAATTATACACTCTAATCTTATGCAGACTGTAATTGTAAATAATATTTCACATTCAAGAAAATATCTGGAAAATGAATAGTAAGCTGTAGGGGTTATAGCCTAACATTAGAATCTAAAATATGTGAAAACTTAAGCTCATTACACCCTGTTCAAGTAATGATTCGTGTCTTATTTGCTCATATTAATATCCTAGCTGGCATATTTTGTACTTTCACTCCCATATGGACCCCATTGAAAACAAGATGGCCTATCTCAAGGGGCTGTCCTTAATGAAGTAGAAATTGCAACGTTACAACTCAGTGTGGTCTTAACGAGGGTAACACGGCTCAGCTTTTATCAATGTCTGTGATTCCTGGCTGGTCTATTTATGAAGGCTTGTTAACACCTTTTAAGCGCTAGGACTCTTGAGGAATAGCTTTTATATTAACTGGGATTTTCGTGTCACTTTTAGGGGAAATTCGAAGAAAACGTCATGCCTCTGAGAATTTTCTTAGAATTTGGCCGCTAGGAGCCACTTTTTGCACAAAGATTCTTTAGGGATACGGGCCCTGATGTTTTGCTCACATGAGAAACAGATAAGTGCAATTTCAATAGTAGTGACAATGTATGTTTTACGGGTAAGGGGGCCACTGTGGCTGCATATGTAGGCTACCGGGCCCAGATTTTTAATCTACGCCGCTGCAAATGCAGGTTTTGAATGCAAGTACAAAAACGAGATTTACACGTTTTACATACTGCCATAAATGAAGATAAAAAAGTCAGTGTTGTAGGCATCAAGATGTACAGCAGAAGAGATTTTATTAGAATTTGGGAGCTGTGGCATTCAAATGTCTATAATTCAGCTGGGATAAAAGAGAAATTGAAGGAAGGAGCAAAATAAACAGAAATTGAGCAACACAAATGATAGAAAGCATCAGACAGGTATCTACAAAAAAAGCTAACAGCAGCTTTAATAAAAAAGTTTCAATGTGATGTCAACTTTAAGAAACCCATATTGGCAGTACACCACGTCCCAGGGCCTGCCAATCCACTGTATGTGGTCTGACTTCAGCGTTAGAGCTTTTGTAGAATGTAATGTGTAATGTCAACTAGAGCATGTGACAAATACTTCAATAAAGAAATGTAGAGCAGATTTGGATTCGTAAACCTTTCATTTTTACAGCAGCGTTTTACAATAACTTCCCCTGTTCCTGACATTCAGATACAATATAGCCACGTTATGATAGAAACAACAGGATCCTGCAGTTTTCCTCTCTATTACTGTAACATGTATACCTAGTATGTGCTTGTGTATTTCAGTCACATTCAGGTGTCCAGTCCTTTATTACAGTGAGGAAATGGCCTTTGAAAGCCCAACCATCCATCTGAACAGTGCGTACTCAGCTGGAGCGGCGTGTGTGTTGTGGGGTTTGCTCAAGCTGATTAGTGACTGTGTGAACTGCTAATCTGATCCCTGGTGAGTGTGCGCTGTGAAGGGTGTAAACAGTGCGGTCGTCAGAGTGGAGGACAGGATATGGTGATAAGAGAAGAGGAACCACACCCTGGCAGCCTCAGTTTCCTGAGAAGAGCCTGGCTGTCTGCCACCACAACCCCACCCCCAACCCTCGACCCCAACCATTAAACACTAATGGCGTTTTTCCACTGCTAGTACCAGCTCTACTCGGCTAGGTTCGGCCGCGGTGCCCTGTCCTCCTTTTTCCATTGCAGATTAGCCGCAGGAAACTGCCGTGACCTAACATGACACACACACAGAACATCCAAGGTTTTGTTTCCAGATCTGTGTGGCGACTTATGATGCCGGGGGTCTGGGGGTCCACCCCCAGAACATTTTTAACATTAAACACTTCATTTCCTGCATTCTGGTGAATTTTTATGCACCTATTTCTACCTTTTTCTGAATCAATATGCTGGAAATATCTTTAGGGAATATGTATAGGGAAACATAGGGAATTCAAAATATAAAAACATAATGGAATATATTGCAGTAAGGTTTTCAGGCATTCTGTATTGCTTTCAACTATTTATTCTCCTTTGGATCGACTTTTCTAATTATATCTGAGTCAGTACACATGTAGCCTAGGCATCATTTACTCTTCCCTCCTCTTTTGCATCTTTTGTTGAGGAAGTAACCTCCTTAAATGTGCATATGACAATTATTCAACTCAATGATACATTATTCAATTTAATTTATGAATAAACCCCTGGACTGTAATATTTCAGATGTTTGAGAAAGATTTCTTCTTTCTGCTTTGTGCACATTCAAAATATAACTTATCCCATCTATGTTCTCTGAGATTTGGAGGAGTCGTGATATTTTGAGAAAAACCATAAAACAAGCTTAAGCGACCCACAGGTCTGCTTCAGAGCTCCATGTGTTTGAGTCTGAACCATACACATCACAGGAACTTCAAACTAAATCATTAGTAGGCCTAGCCCATAGGCTACCGACAGCAAATAAACTTATTCTATAGTAGGGGTCATCAACTACATTTTTCCAAGGGCCAGAATTTTTCTAAGCAGACACTCCGGGGGCCGGACTTTCTAATAAAGAAAATAAAATGAATGTATACCTAATACGCCTATTCTTGTTCAAAATTTTCACTTTCGTACTGAATTAATGCTATATATTTTTTTACATGTATTAGTGTGAGCAAACTCCTAAAAACATGGAAACTCCATAATGATAACTGGCTCTTTAACTAGAAAAAGATATCAGACTAGGAGGCAGTTCACTGAGGAGTGATGGTTGAGGGCCTGCCATTGCAGATTAGCCGCAGGAAACTGCCGTGACTTAACGGCTTTCATCTTTGGTGATATCTGACTTTTACAGATAGCGTCTTTCTCGTGTGGATATGACATCCCTCCAGGTACAGGATACTGCTGAAGAAATTCGGTCCATGTGTCTATATATTTTTTGTTTACAGCACCTGCAATATCTTTGTTTACCTTAAAGTTTCAGCTAAACGTAACGCCTCCAGCATGAGTTTAAATACACCTTCAGGTAGACAAGAACTTCAGAGAGTTGGGACAGCACGGCACAATAACTCATCAACGTTAAACTGTACTGCCTGCTTAATTGTCTCCTCAATTGAGTGTTCATTAAATGCTTCTGTGTAAGTCATCAAGGTCTCCCGAACGTTCTTCACGTATGTGAAATGAGTTGCGCTGCTATTGAGTTTTTCCTTAATGCATTAAGTAATGCTAATTGATGTAACCTTATTGTAACGTGTTACCATTAAATCTTTCTGTAAAAGTTAATTGTTGTATATTATAACCAAAATCATTCCCATTCGGGGAAAAACTCAAATATCTCACTCCTTATAATATATAATACATTTTCAACATTTAGCTCACTTTCCCCACATTTAGCGCATTTTGCTCACATTTGAGACAGAAATGATATATATATATATATATATATATATATATATATATATATATATATTAGTGGTGGGCATAGATTAATTTTTTAAATCTAGATTAATCTCACTGTAATCTTGGAATAAATCTAGATTAATCTAGATTAAAATGGCTCATTTGAATTCTGCTGAAGGCATTCAGAATATGTGTGCTACCCAAATAATGACTAAAAGTAAGTCTTTGAGAATGGGTTTCTCATGCCAGGTGGCGCATTAGACCAGGGGCTCATCTCCTGTTTCCAAAATGCACTGAATGCATCACAAACTAACTACGACTAGTTAACTTTCTAATCGCTGGTTTGCTAAGAGTCAGGACTCTAACATTAACACACTGGCAGACGCAAGTGACAGAGAGACGGAGGAGAGCAGGGAAGGAAATGCTGCTGAACGAATACGCTGCATGTTTTAAATAGTGTTAGTGTTGATTGTGAGGCGCACCGCCGCACATTAGTCTATGTGTGGGAAACACTGTTACTAACTGTTTATTCAGTTAAACATTCATTTTGAACTGTTTTACAGTCAGTAGGCTGTATACATCCGCGCTAAAATATCAAGGTGAAAGTCATCATAGCTTGCGTAGTAGCCTATAGACCAGCTCCCAACCCAACTTTGAGAATAGATTAATGGCGATGTTTTTTTATCGCCCGATAAGTCTCACGTTAACGCAGCACGTTAACGCCGATAACAGCCCACCACTAATATATATATAATATAATATACAGCTACATGTGTTTGAAGCAGATAGCAGGGGGGAGGACAGATGTCTCACTACCCCACTCTGTGCTGCGACTCCGCTGCTGTTCCATGGTCATGGAGCAGACATTTTCAGTTTATAGTTGTATGATCCATCATCCAAATACGTATTGATAACATGCTTAGTGTTTTACAGTAAGCATGTTTTTTTATGAGATGAACATTGATGCTGAAATTAACCGAATGGGTTTTATTTCTTTAAAAAAAAGGCAAAGCGATTGGGGGTGGTGGGGAAGTAATGTAAGCTGTTGCTGTGGTTCTGCTGAAATACCCTGCTATGCCGTGCTGCTCCCTGCGCTACTACAACCACTATTTCTAGCCACTGTTTATTTACTATACTGTGATGCACCCCAACGGCACGTCAGACACCACTTACCAAGAGCCTGGGTCTGTCCGAGGCGAGTGGCGAGGGTTTTTCCTCGCCACTGTTGCACTAAATGCTTGCTCTTGGGGGGATTGTTGGGTTTTTTGTAAATTATAGAGTGTGGTCTACACCTACTCTATCTGTAAAGTGTCTTGAGATAACTCCTGTTATGATTTGATACTTTAAATAAAATTGAATTGAATTGAAATTGAATGTAATCGGTGTCTGAACACCCGTGCGATCTGTAGATAATTCAAATTTTTTATTTTGAATGGGACTGAACAGTGTTCCAGTGTGCTATAAAAATCATGCACAAGCAATTCACTATCTGAAAAATAAGGATATGATAGATGCATTCAGAACTAAAATAAACACCTCAGAAACTGGGATTGAAGCAAATAAAATGTTATCACACTCGTATCATTCCTTCTTCAGGGCTTCCCTAAGTTCCATGTATCTGGATGATCTGAAGTGACATTCAACTGAAAGATGCGTCTTGTCAGAAGTTAGTCCATTACCAGAGGAGAAAGGAAGGCTGGAGGTTCACCACCCTGGACGATGATGGTAGACATATGTCCAATAGTACGGTACACTCCATTCTGCACATTAGAAATGTTCATTCTTGGAGTGAAGCCATTTAGAGACTGTAGGACAAAAGGACAAAAACAATTGTATTTATACAGAAAGACAAATAGAATCACTCAAGATATCATACAATAATCTGAATACCATTTACCTATAACAGAAATACTGTATATGGAATAGAATTTTAGAATAGGCAAAAACACATTTATACTGCATGCAAAAACTGCAAGGGATTGCATAAAGTTACATGTTACAAGGTTTATTGAAGATGTGTTGGGTTTTAAGTTTTTGAGTACCCATAGAACCCATTTTCATTCAGATATCTTGAGGTGAGAAGTCAAGGGCCAATATTTAGCCTAACTTATTATTTGTTATTGCTATTTAGCCCCCTTCCAACAAGCTGGCATGACATGGTTGATAGCAGTGGACACCCTATGTTGTCTAGTTTCACATGATACCAGAGTCTTCCACTATAGCCTCTGAAAGACAGTAATGTCGACAGAGAAAGCCAGCATCCTTGTGGAGTTTAATCGGCTAATAAAGCGCTCATTAATTAATTATGTATGTATGTTACCCAAACTTTTAGAGGGCAGCTTACCCAGTATTTAAGAAAAATAATTTTAACACCACAGCACAGAAGTACATTTGATAACACTTTGCAAAAAAAGATTACCTTCAAATGCTCCACTCTCTTTGAAGATGGCTTTTACAAGCAGACAGAAGAATTCTCGCCTTGGCCCTCCGAGGTCTTCTCCATCTTTGTTGGTGCCTTCGTCACTGGCAAAGGTGACATACAGCTAATCGGTGCTCTCAGTGAATTTCCGTCTACTAAACTGTTGGAGAGCAGTTGTCCACACGTTCCCTCGGCTGATGTAGATCGGTCTGTATGCTTCTGTGACAACTCTCTCACTGTGAGCTTTCACAATACCTGTAATTTCTTCTTTGCTCAAACTTTCTGCAACCCTTCAGAACTAAAAAGATAATGGTTATTACCAACACACATGGAAGCCACACTGACTGTGTCTTATTTTGACTGGTGCAACACTGAAAGTTAAAAATGCTAGCTTAGCTAAGCAAGTACCTTAAATCCTGTAAGTACTGCACAGACTCTTCTAAAAGACTGCATCTGATGGCCTTCTCAATGGCTTCATCTTCTTCAACATCAATAGGACTGTTAATTAGACACAAGAGGATAAAAGAGGTGTTGTTCCCTAACAAAATGGACCAACATAAAATGTAACAAATATTACATGAGAAAACCTTAAGGTACATGAAATCTGCAAAGTGATTCATAGCTTCATTTGGCCCTCGCTGTCCCTGTAGTTCCATCCCATCAGATGGAGCACTGGCTTCCACCCTCTCTTGCCTCTCACAGTGTTCCCTCTGGGCTCTGGACGGTGCATCTCTCTGACTCACTACATGAAGAGAATCAACTCAGTAACTTTTAATAATAACCTAAACAATACTTGTTTCAATAAGTTTAATAATGCAATAAGTCACCAATTCATCACAAAAATAAAGACAGATCAGCAATTAACCTCAAGAGGCTGTTATTTACTGTGATTTTCCACACAAATGAGGGGTTAATTGTTTTGTTTTTTACTCACCTCTCCTTCGTTGTACAACCGGGCTTTCAAAATCACTGTCATCAGACAGCTCCACACACCAGCTCTGCACAAAAGAAAAGGTGTGAACTCCTATGTAAAAACAGGCAACTTGTACAGTAAGTTACAAGGTGAAATCTTTACAGTGTTACACAGAGATAATTTTATCTGATTGAAAAATTACATATTTTCTAAGTGTGGGGAGTATACAACATCTAGCTAGTAGATGGAGATAGAGGTATGTGTTGTAGGGGATCATTCAGGTATTGAGTACAGGTGTGCTCATCACTGGATCACCAGGTTATGGGTGTGTTCTGTCCCATGTGCAGTAACAGATCAAGGCCCAGGGTCTGTGGAAATGTAGAGGCCAAAAATCTGTGGACTAGTGTGGGCTAAAAGCAAAGATGGGCATCCTTGGTTGCATATGATTCTGATTTTTTCTGAGTTCAATAAATGGGCACCAACCCATTTAGACTGAGCTAAACAACATATAAAAATAGCATGCTCACCTGTGCAGGAACTTCCATTTCTGCCATGATATACAAATAAGAGCTGGAACACACGGACGGAGGCAACTTCTTTACCACCCCAGGGGAAATTGGAGGTGACCTTTGGTATCATCAGTTTTTACACCCCTTGATGATGCTCAAAAACTGAAATGGAAGTGACTGGTGCTCTGATAACCCAAATGCTCCACTGAAGATAGATGTTATTTCAGCTCTCACTTGGTCTTCAGACCATTCTGTGGAAAATGACAAGGCCAGCCGTAGCTAACCTGGTCCGAGTTTCTCCTCTGGGTATAACGAAGACCGATGCCCCCGGTGAAAAACTTAAACATATAACTTCCTTTGTGTATGTTTTGACATGCCTTCGTCTCAAGTATCCCGATTGAGCCCCATTACGTCGAGGGATGGATGGCAGAGGAGCCTATTGAAAACAAGCAGACATGGGGCCCTATCTTGCACCCAGCGCAATTGACTTTGTACACCGACGCATGTGTCATTCCTATTTTGCACCCGACGCACAGCGGACTTTTCCCTCCATAGACGCACGTCGGTAAATTAGGGAATGAACTTGCGCTCCTGGGGGCGATTCAGCAAAAAGAAGAGGCGTGTTCAGGCGCAAATGTTCCCTGGTGCTATTTTGCAGTTTCAGAAAACAATTCCGCCACTGACCAGGAAAAACCTAGTCTGAAGTCAGTGGCGCTAGTCTAAAGTCAGTGGCGCGTTATCCAGATGCTATTTTAGGGGCGCATGCTTGGCCATAATGTAGCGTGTACACAGCGTGTGTTAAGTTGCTCGGTCTGATACTGTAACTACTGAAGTGATTTAAACTCGGAGTGACCTGGCTGACGCGCTGTTGTTAACTTGCTGTGTAGCGTTCAAGAATCGTCTGACGATGTTGCATTTCAGAATAACAATGTTTATTTTGATTAACCGTGCAGCATGAAATGTCCATTCTTTCATGTTTTCAGCGATAAATCCATAAACATTAGACAATTGTAGAACAAAGGGTTGGTGCCAATGCGCTCCAGCATCCCAGCATGGCTGTCACAGCGTTAGCGGTCAAAAACCATTTGCCCTTTCCGGGCCAAACACCTGCCGGCAACAATTTTGAGCTTACTTTTATAACCTTGCCCCAGGTAATACTACAGCGACACTCAATATACATACAAGAAACAACACCCAAGTCTGAAAACTTAAAACAACATATTTGGCTCCTACACACCGGCCCTTAATTGGCAATGGCCAGTGGACATGACAATTCAAACAAAAAACAAACGAGTCAAAATGTTGCAAATGACAGAATTATGGTCAAGCCTGGCACAGACAAACAAATTTACACTCCATGCAACAAACAGTTTTGTCACTGGCCGTTCCAAGATGTTGGCTTTAGTCTGCAATCTCACAGATCGCACAAGCCCCTGTTTGTCTGGAAAAACCTCCAGAAGGGGAGCGGAAGAATCCATTATTACAACAATATCTCCAATGATCAAACTCCTTTTCCTCTGGTTCCATTTTTGCCTTTCTTGAAGCAAAGGCAAGTACTCCCGTACCCATCTCTTCCAAAAAAGATCTGAGATGTACTGCACTTGTCTATATTGTCTTCTCGCATATTGATCATGAGGCTCGACCACTCCAGGTGGCAAAGCTGGTTTACCCCTCAGAAGCAAAAGATGGTTAGGAGTGAGAGGTTCCAGGTCATTGGGATCGTCCGAGAGCTTAGTAATTGGTCGATCATTTAAAATGGCCTCAGCTTCACAGAACACTGTATGAAGTCCATCGTCATCTAATGTCTGTTGACGTAGGACAGAGTTAAGAACCCTTCTCACCAGGCGGATCATCCGTTCCCACACACCACCATGGTGTGACCCAGCTGGTGGATTAAAACTCCAACGAATTCCAACCTGCGACAGAACTCTTTGAATCCTGTCCTGGTTCAACGTAGCAGGAGCCTTCCTGAGTTCCTTTTCTGCCCCAATGAAGTTGGTACCATTGTCAGATCTCAGGTGTGTCACTTGTCCTCTTTGACTGATAAAACGTCGCAAAGCATTGATGCATGTGTCCGTTTCGAGGGATACTGCTACCTCCAGATGGATGGCCCTGCTCGCCATACAGGTAAATATAACTCCGTATCGCTTACAGGTTGATCTTCCCTTCTTTACTTCAATTGGTCCGAAGTAGTCTACTCCCGTGTTTGTGAATGGTGGTTGATCAGGAAAGATTCTCACCTTTGGGAGGTCTGCCATTTTCTGTTCGACTGCTCTTCCATTATACCGGCTATAAAGGACACATTCAGCAATGACCTTTCTAACAGCTGCATTGGCCTTGGTAATCCAAAATCTCTTCCTCACTGTGGACAGCGTATGAGTCCGTCCACCATGGCCCACATTCTGATGTGCATGCTTGAGAATAAGCATAGATACATGCTGATCCTTGGCGAGAATGAGGGGATGTTTGGCTTCCTCAGGCATAGCTCCTCTGTTCAGCCTTCCTCCAACTCTCAAGAGCCCATTCTCCACCATTGGATCCAGTCTGTACATGGAACTGTGCCGACTTACTGTTACTTTCCCAGATAACAGAACAGAAATCTCCTTACTGAATCTCTGCTGCTGACAAAAGCGAATGCTGGCCACCTCTGCTCCTAATAGATCATCTAGCATCAAGATTCCACACCTAGATGTCACTGTGCTTCCTTGTCTTGCTGCAAGCATCTGTCCGTCTTGACTGGTTGCCTCTGAATGGTTAGCCGCAGCAGCCTCCGACTGCTTTCTCAGGTGGCTCCGCATCAACAACATGGCCTTTAACCTCAGGAACCATGCAACTGCTGTCTTGAGTCTCCTCCAGTCAGAAAAGTAGACAATGAGTTGATCAGTAGGGCTAGACACTGTAACGTCTGGACAGAACGGACCCAAATGCAAGGCTTAGAGACAAATGAGGGATTTATTGACAGAAAATAACCAGGGGAAAAATTGGGGCAGGAGATGGTAGTGGGGAGGCGGACGCCAGGAAGGAGACGGGGCAGAGGGTGAAGCGGGGAGCGTGGGGAAGCCGAGGAGGAAGCACTGGAGTGGAGGAACCAGGGAGAACGGTGGAGAGGAATGCAGAGAGCTGGAACGATGTGGCTGGAACGACAAACCGAGAGGAGGGGACTGGATGGCTGAGCCGGCTGACTGGAGGCAGGAGGGAAGGAGTGAAGGAAAATAACTGCAGGGAAAAAACACAGACAGGTTAAACGGGGAAACAGGCAAAGACAGGTTTAGTTCAAGAGTAGCTTGTAGAGCTTGTCACCCAGGAGGCTGAAGCAACGATCAAGCGAAGATGGAATGGAGATCCGGAGTTTATGAGCAGAGCTTGATTGCGGTTGATGGGCGGCAGGTGTGTACGGCGGGAGAGTGGATATGGATGAAGAGCAGGTGTGCGCGCAGTCAGCTGGTTGGAGAGAGCAGGAGAGGGAGGGGGAAAACACAAATGACACAGAGAGCCAGGGCCAACAGAGAAACTAACAAAGTAAACACAAAAGGTAAGAAAGAAAACAAAAACTCACAGCCAACCGGACACAACTATCACAGACACATCACACACACTGATAGCATTTGCTGTTATCTCCCTTTTCACCTCTGGATCATTTGAATCCAATGACAATTCTGACACAGTTTTAGGCCAAGCCTCCTCCTGCTTCCAAAGAAAACTTCCAGGATCCAAAAAAAGCATAGGTTTTAATGATGCGATTTCCCTTTGTCGACTTCACCTGTACAGGGAGAATGGATAGAACACACTGATCCTTACCGGCCCCTGTATGTCCACAGATTTCATATGAAGTTGACTGGTTATTACTTCGTTCCGTATTAAGAGCGCACTACTCCTGAGAACATTTTCAAAATGGCGGCGTCCCTACATTCAGCATGGATGTATTAACATTCAGCGGTCTGGCAGTTCTACAAGGTGTCTGAACGGTGGCAGAACAGCAGTTGGCCCGCGGCCGGCCGCGGAACGAAGACGCTAAGAAGACGGCTACCGCTTTTAAAAAGCGGCTGCCACCGGTGGTGCTCCGGCAAACGTGTTTGTGATTACACCATTCTGACGCTTCTACTGCCTCTGGAGCACCGCTGGTGTTCCGCCGACTCATTACTATCTGGGAAAAAGACAATACACTAGCGATTAGCAACGTGTGTACCGAGGAAATACCACGAGGCGGAAAGCTCCAAAGACATTTCAACACCACCAACCTCATCAGACATTTGAAGGTTAGTCACAGAAAGGAGGATGAGGAGTTTTCAAAGTTAGCTAACGCTAAGGCAAAGCGGAGTCGTGTAGCTAGCAGCTCCGGCGCCACTCAAACAGCTGTTTCCCCGTGTGTGTGTGTGTGTGTGTGTGTGTGTGTGTGACTGACTGTGTGTCTGTGTGTGCTGAAGAAATGTGCAGTGATTGAAAGGACATTTTTTAGATTTTGAGCTAGGACAGAAAGCCAAACAGTTACTGATACATTCTCTAAACATGTGTGACTGTTATGTAATGGCGTAATTTTCAGTTCATAAAAGTGATCGGTGATCGGTATCGGCCGATACGTCTTCCAGCAATCGGTGATCGGCCCCAAAAATCCTGATCGGAGCACCCTTACATGTGACCATTACCTAAGCATGCAAAACAAACTCCCTTTTCCCTCAGAAAGTGAATCTTTGCCTTGTGCTGCTTTCCATTGAACTGTTTGCATTCTTCCAATAAGTGAATACCAGCACAGCAAAGGCATCCAGCTTTCTTTTCCTTTCCTTGATACAATGTTGGCTCCTTAACTTCCTCGGGCAAGTCCATAGATGTTACTGTGGTGGCGACAATATTTCCATATGCTCTGTTCCTGGGCTGGGATTTAAACCTGGTGAACGTTGTCATGGCAGCAATGCCAGGTGATGGATCCCGTATGTCACCAAACAGCGGGTCAGAAAGAATGCTGACACGCCGCTCAATAAATCTGACCAGATCATTGAAGTGAGCTCTCTGGTTAGTGGTTTCCATTATGCCATAAGATATGGTCCTCCATTGCTCCCTCATTTTGAATGGTAACTTTGAATTGATGGCTCTCATGTTAACAGGCATGTCCAATTCCTGTATGTACTGGAGCTCCTCCATCACATTGCCACAGCCACGCAAAAATAAGGAGTAGGCTTGCAGTGCCTTTACATCCTCAGATTTTATTGTTTGCCAAGTCAACGCCCTTTCCATTGGATTGCCCAAGTGCTCCTGTAGAAGACCCTTTGCTACTGTATAGCCACGCTCAGGCTCCATATGTTGGCAGCTACGCACCAACTCTTGTGGCTGTCCTCTAGTAAATTGTTCCAAATAGTATCTGCGTTCCCTGCCTTTTCCCTGCCCGAAGCGAGCCGATCTCGGCCGGAAAAAAACGAAATGTCAGCCATCTTGAATCCTCGCTAAACAGGGCTCTGCTCATAGGCTCTGCTCTATCTTCTCAGCAGCAAACTTTTACAACAATTATGTGCATTCAAACTACCGCACGTGTACCACCGGGATACATCGCTACAGAGCAGAGAATATGCAGGAAACGTTATTACAGACGAAATAATCGGCCCACTACGAGAGCTTCGCCTGCCACGGAGACCAGCACGGGGACCAGCACGGGGACCCCGAGCCGGGGTACGCTCGACATCCTCGTCGTTGGCTAGGTGGGAAGCTAACGCTAACCGGGGAAAAGGCACATCCAGAGCGAGCTAACGCTAGCCGGCCACCTGTCCCATCAATCCTGCTTGCAAGTGTCCGTTCATTTAACAACAAACTGGACTACATCCAACTTCAACGATGCTCCCAACGCGAATTCAGAGACTGCTGTATTTTTTGCTTTCGTGGGAAACATGGCTGAACAACAGTGAACCGGACTGTCCAGCTACCAGGACTGCTAGCCTTCCGACGATCCGAGCTAGAGATGCTCTGTATGAAGGTGAGCTGTGTTAACACGGACTGGTGCAGAAATGGGGTGATTTGTATCCAACTAACTGCTAACCGCTGGAGTTTGACTGTTACATGGCGACCATTCGACATACCACGCTAATTCACGGCTGTGTTTATACTCGGTGTTTACAGCCCACCAAGCCTAATGCTAGTATGCGTTAGCTGAACTTTACGGAGCCTATAATGTGTGTGCACTTAAGGTAGCCTGTTTCGTATGTCAGTATTATATAATGTAGTTTTTATATATTTTAAATGTGTAACACCACTTGAGCCACGATGAAACGTTGTTTCGTGTATATGGTTGAAATAACAATAAAACACATTGAGTTGAGTCAAATGCCTCACTGTCTGTCTGTCAAGCGGTGATAGTAGGCGTGGCTTGGGAGTGGACTCGAAGCAGCGAAGCGAAGTGCATTCTGGGATTTGGTGTCTGTCATCCATATGAGCCAAAAACATATTTTCTGGCTTTTCTCGGCCTAGAAGGCACCAATTAAATTTTTTTTTCACATTTCTGCTACATAAGTGACCCAATTTAAAGATATATTAGGCTTTCCAGCGGTGAAGTATCCCTTTAACACACTTGCCTTGTTTAGCTTTGCCTTTCTACCCTTTTGTAACCTATCCAATTCAGCAGCAAATGCCTTTTCAGTAAGCTTAACCACCCGTTTCTCAGTTTGTACTTCATGCCCACCAGGCACACTACTGGATTTGCCAGCAGTAACTGTACCTTTACGCACACCAGTAGTTATGTCCGACGCTGCTTTACGATACATGATGAAAGTCACGTAAATCCAAGGTTTGCAGTAGCAAACAGTCAGTGGAAAGTCTTATTGTCTGCGCTCTTTAGCGACCAATGCATTGGGTTTATGCTTTGTGTGCACACATTTACATGGCCATTCAAGTGTAGCGTACTCGTCAGTGCGTCTTCTGTGCTCGAACAGCTGACAGCAAACTCCTCCAGCGTAGTAGAAATCCAGATCAGAAATCCAAACAGCTAAAAGCAGGCCTTCTCTTCCTTTCACGCCGATCGTTCCGTCCCAATTGTCCCGTGAGGTGCAAACAATGTTCCGATGGCGAGTTCCCATTTTTGCAAACCATACAAATTACAAGGAAAAATATTAGTGAAAATGCTCTTCAGGTGTTTGGATAGGTCAGGAGGAACTTTACAGTCCAGTCCTCAAAAGGTTGCAGCATTCTTTGTGGCTTGTTGTGTTTTACACATTTCCATGAATCATGGATGTGTTGATGACATAAAGGAGGAAATATTAGAGGACTTAAGGAGACGTGATGTTGAACTACGGCGGGATTGGACATTTGAGGGTCCGGGAGTGGTTGAGCGGGTGGACGGAGATGGAGTGGGGGGAGGAGGAAGGGGCACAACAGGAGCAAGTGGTGCGTTTGGAGGCCCACGCTCCAAGGCTGCAGCAATCCTCTCCAGACTTGAGGAGATGCGCCCGAGAGGCCGCAGCAACATCGCCACCCGGTCAAGACGGGGATTTATTACTTTGCTGCATCCCGGACAGCTCCCGCTCCAGCCCTGACGAGAACATCTCCTCGGCTGTGAACCCGTGCGCCAGGCAAATCCGCCGTCATAATAGCAATCCGCCATGGAACAAGCGCGCCTGCTGTTAAAGGGAATGTGTTTCCAACTCGTCCTATGTTGATTTTTTTGTCAAATCACTTGTTTTCACTATAGAGCTCATGGTGTGTTCAATTGACTCCATGATACAACCTCTCAATACAGTATTGGATGCCCACAATTTCTCCTCCTGGACCACAGAAGAAGCAGAAGCATTACAGAGTCTGGACAAGTCTAGCATTTTCTATCCAAAAAACGACTTCCGGTTTGTTGCATTTCTTTGCATTAACTCTGTGTGCTAATATTCAGTTGTTTTTTGTTTTGATGACAGGTTAGCATGGTTTAGATCAACTGCAAGGCCAAATGTAAAATAAAAACCAAAACATAGCAGATGACTAAAATTGCATTTTACAAGTAATTTTCCTGACATCTCATTAAACTCCATTAAAAGACAACACTATGACAGCTGTATTGTGACCCTTTACAATTAGCATAAGTTAAGTAGTAGAACAAAGCTGGCAGTTCCATTTCTAAAAATATTATAATTAGTTTCATAATTGGTAAAGAATAACTGATGAAATAGCACCAAAAATAGTTTAATATATTCTCTTCAACTTTTTGGTTCAGATTGTATTGCATGTACAGTATGTAATATAGAGCAGTTTGCCTTTTCACAATCATAACCTTGCACCAGAAATAACTACAGTGACACCAAGGGATATCACAAACAACATAATCACTGTAGGACAAGCTGAGAATGACAAGGGGTTGGACTGATATGCAATTATGTTTTAGTAACACAACCAACGCACAACAGATGTATTTGATGAAATGAGACTACAGCAGGCAACAGCAGAAACATGCCTTTAAGTAAATAGCAGCTCATTTATGTCACTACAATCAGCAAAATGTATCAGCGTAACGTCCAGGAACTCTGCTTTGCTCGAAGGTCTGCGTAATGTATTTTCATTGCAAAATGTGTATCACAGTAAACATGAACAGCTACAATCACAGCGTATACTGCTAACCCAGCTCTACACCAATCAACACACATCTGTCAGCCCCGCCACACCACTTCGTGCTCACTCCATCTCTTTATAAATCTGTGCACTCCACTAGTTAATGTTAGCCAGTTAGCCGTCAGCTTGCACACCTCAAATTACCAATGTTGAACTTCAATATTAACCAGAAACAGTTGTTTTATATCAATAGTTTTATCTATTTTTCTCAGGGTAACATAAACGTTATCCAGCTATATCACAACTTACTGATCTCAGTGACGTGACCTTAGAAGTGCCTATGGCACTGGGCACCGCTGGTGTTGAAACCTGAAATAGGAGCCCGCATTTTAGATGTCAGATATACATGGGTATCAATGACGTCACCTTTTTGTTGTGGCCACCATCTTTAGGACCGTAGTGCCACCAACCGTTGATTCCAGGATTAATTTTACTGTCTATGATTCCAGTGGAGATGGCTAACATTAACGTAAAAAAACAGGCTCTGCTAATCGCTCATCTCTCTGATAAAGAAAAGCAACACCAGGGTGGCCTCTAGCTCACCCAGTAAGAGCGTTCGCCCCATATTAGCTGAGTCCTGCAGCAGCGTGGGTTTGAATCTGACCTGCTGCCCTTTGCTGCGTGTCATCCCCCATCTCTCTTTCCCTTTCCTGTCTATCCACTGTCACTCTATAATAAAGGGAAAAGAGATCTGCAACATCAGTTTCTCTCATAAACAAGAGCCATGTTCAAGCCGTCAAGATCAAGGTCCTGGTTGTCCTGATATCAGACCATCAGATAAAGACTGCCAGGCATTCTTTGAGGCGCTTCATAATAGTGAATTGCAGGAGTACAAACCAAAGAAGAGTGCCATCCTCTCTGTCATTGAGCGCCACTCCCACAGGTAAGATACCCATATCTCACTCAAAACAACATGGATGGATTTTTTTTCAACGTTTATATGCATGTGGAAGCACCAGAGACACAAAATGCCACCCCAAATCTCAGAAAAAGTGATTTTTTTCATAATATGGGCACTTTAAATAGTCTGGAACTATATATGGTCACTTAAAATGTCTTGTTTCTGTTTCTCTCTCTCTTACAGGTACATCCCAAAGGTTATGCAACTGGACTCGCCAACTCCTCTTTCCACATTGTACTCAAGCACCTGGCTGGAGATGGACTTTCCCTTGCTGCTGCTTGAGAGTACCAAGGTCTTTGAGGATCTACATCTAATGAAGCAACAGGTAAACAATATAAACATTCTCCTTTTAGTATGCCATAGGCCTCCTTCAATTGTATTGGAGTGTAATATCCATGATGATCAGGCTGTGTATTGGTACAACTCTTAATATTTCCATCAGTTCAGGTGAAATAAATGATAAGCCTAACCCATTTTTAAAGTATTCCTATGGATGATTTTCTTGAACGTAATTAGTTTTAGTCAATCTATACACTTCAGTGGTAGGTTAATCTCTAAATAGTCATGTGTCATAACTTTTCCCCCCAGTGTTTGATAGTTCAGGAGGAGACCAGGGAGCAAAGTAAATCTAGAGTTTGGTTTGATCAGAGGACAGGAAGAGTCACAGCATCAGGTTTCAGTGAGGCAGCCAGAGCAGGCACACCTGCATCCTTTATCAAAAGAATGTGCTAGCCACGTGCTTCTCGGTTCTCCACTGAGGCAACAAGGTACACCAATAACAGAACAGATTCATAGGAGAGCTATGCATAGGCCTACTGTGCTAGACAACCATGCATAAAGCAAGATTAATTGGTCTAGTTTGTTCTAAGGCTTACAGCTTGTATACAATAGTGCTTGCAAGTTTGTGAAGCCTCTGTTAATAAGCCAGTAAATCAATGTTGTTTTTTTTTAAATTGTCAGAATACAACACCTGGTAAATGATAGACATGTTCACATTTTAATGTGAGAGCTTGTAGAATACGATGTGAAAAAATCTGAACTTGAAGTCACACAAAAAAAACACAGTTGCATCACAAATTGGCGAATCTGTGCGCCTCAACTTTTGCATTACGTTTGCAGCTGTCGTGTTCATGTAAATATCAATGTACACATTTGTGAATTTTTTTTGTGACTTCACATTTAGAAAACAGGTGTGTAAACATTTTCTACAAGTGCTAATTTCAACTTAAAAGTACAGATTTGTTGTTCTGCAAGTTCTCACATCGTGTTCTACAAGTGCTCACATTTTGCACCATATTTACCTTCATACATACATTCTAATCTTTGTCAGATGGGGTCAACAAAATGAGGACAGAGCAAGGGAAAGCTATGTTGCTATGATGCAAGACCACCATGAAGACTTCCAGGTGAGGGCATCAGGGTTCATCGTCAACCCAGAACTCCCCTGGATTGGAGCATCACCTAATGGTGTGGTAGCCTGCACTTGCCATGGAGATGGCGTTTTAGAGATAAAATGCCCCTTCAAAACCAAGAACTGCTCCCCTCACTGAAAGCTGCAAGGATTCCTCATTCTGTCTTGGCATAGGAGAGGATGGGGTCATGGCACTCAGACACATCCACAAGTACATGTATCAAGTCAGGCACAAATACACATTGCAGAGGTGAGTTACTGTAACTTCATGGTGTGGACACCACAGGAAGTTTTCACCCAGCGAATTCCATATGATCTTGTCTTCTTCCACGATGCTTACGGCAAAGTGGTGAATTTCATTAAGACTGGAGTGCTACCTGAGCTGCTGGGGAAATGGTATACAGCACCACGCCTTACTCCCATAGACACCACAGCCACAACACAGCCACCTGAAGTGGGATGCTACTGCGGTCAAGCTGTAGGCACAGATGTCATAATTTGCACATCTGGAAACTGTAGGCGAAAGCACTTTCACAAGACCTGCCTTAAGCTGACCAGGGTACCTAAGACATGGAAATGTGTGGAGTGTAGAAAACAAGTTTAGTATTACCAGTCTGTGACAGGGGAGCTGACTGACCTAATGGCAGTCTTGTATAAAGTAGTTCAAAGAAATACTTGAGTAAAAGTGCAAGTATCTTACCAGAAAATGACTTTGGTAGACGTTAAAGTTTCCTTTTAGAATATTACTTAAAGTAAAAGTCTTAAAGTGTATGATATTTACTGTACTTAACTCTTGTGTGGTGTTCATATTTTTAGGCTTTTAAATCAATACAGCCATAACAATTTATGTAAAAATACTTAACAGATGTTTACTTTAGCTCAGTTACCAATACTATATAATTTATAGTTAATATTTATGATTTACCCCTGTGAGATCACATTTGACCATATGATCACTTTTGTTTTTTGTGAGAAAACAATGAAATTCAATTATATAAAAGGTAAACAAAATATAAACAAGATTTTTGATCATTATTGGTGCTTATTTCATAATCAGAACAGGTGAAAGTACTTGAAATGTAACTGTTGGAGCTATTCATTATTTTGTTATTGTTGGAACCATATGTTTTGTTATATTTAATAGTTTATTTAATTTCTGTTTTGCTTGAATCATAAAGCTATATACATTTGTTAATATCATATGTATTTATTTTAAGTATCCGCTAGTGCTTTTGTTTTGAAAGTACCATGTGCAATGTGACCATGTACAATAAACATCACTAAAATGTTGTAATTGAATGAATAAGAATTTTTATTTACAAACTAATTTCAGCCAATATCAATATACACATTTGTGATAGTCTACAAGTAGACAAGACAAACACAAAACAGTTTTACATGAAACTCATAAGTAACAGCCTTGTATAAAAAAACAAAGATTCAAATATATTTACATTTGTACACAATTGTTTAACATTGTGACCCTAAGGAAAACAATGTTACTGACACCCATGCTATTGCAAGGGGACAACAGATTGGCAAATGTTGCATAGAGCACAGCACACTCTGACCATCTTGTCAAGAGTTGTAAGCTCTCCTGGAGTTGCAGTCAGGCAGAGAGAAATGGGTATTGTGCTTTGTAAAATGGTGTACTTGTTTCTCACAAGACCAATCACCCGTTCCACATGAATTCGAACAGCTGTTAGCCCCCTTGAATACTCAAGTTCACTTGGATGCAGTTGCTTTTTCCCTCTAGTGAAGGCAGGTATTTTGAGATGAGCACTGTACAATCCCACAGCATCTCCTGCTGTGAACCCTCGATCTGCTAGGACCAAATCACCAGGTAGCAGATTTTCCAGGTAGCCACAGTTTTCTGTAATGTGCCTGTCACTTGCTCGCCCTCCCCAGCCACGAGACACAAATGATATGACTCCCTGTGGAGTTATTGATATCAAGTACTTGGCAGTATTGTGGTGCTTATATTGTGAGTATGTTTGTGCTCTGGCTCTCAAGTTTTTAGGTTTCTCAATGAAAATTTCAAAGCAGTCTATTATGGATGTAAAATTTCTGTAACTACTATTTTTGAAACACATGGGTAAACTAATTTGAATCTGTTCCTTACTGGGCCACAGTATGAATCTAAACAACCTATGGAAGACATTTAATGTACTGTTAAAAATTCGGTCCGCGGTAGGCTTTGACACATGAAATATATATGAAAAGAAGTGCAGTGGTGAATTCAGTCTCATTCCCATTAGAGTCATTAAAAAGCTTTGAAAGGGATTCAATCCAGGTCCCACCTTGAGAAACTCTGACACAAAAGTGAAGACAACCATCAGCTTGGCAAAGGATGGAAGGCCAGTTAAGTCCTGCACCATGTCGTCATTGTCCTTGAAGGTTTCCTGGCTGAAGGATAACTTGCTAACCTTTTCCCTGAGCTGATAAACCTCTGACCTCAGTGCAGTACACTCTTCTGTCAGTATCCTCACAGTTTCTTGGTAGGCTTCATTGGAGCAGGGTACACTGTCACTACCCGATCCGTTCCGCCAGCCCGATCCGTTCTGCGCATGTGCATAATTGCGTACCTGTGCGATTTGTACCAAGCATGCATTAAAAAACACTTGACGGCAACTGGCAGGATCTTTTTCTTTTTTTATAAAGATATTTAAATTAAGACTTGTTACACTGCTCTCAGCATAGACTGCGGAATTGCAGTAGCTGTGATCAGTTGTCTGAACTCTACCCTCCTGAGCTGAGGTGTCTCCAAAGTCATCAATCTGCATATGACTGATGTTATCACAGGGTGCCACTGGTCCAACATCATGCGTCCTCTTTCTTTTGACAGCTTGCATTTGCTCAAATTTGCTGTAGCTATTTACTTTTCTTTTGCGTTGCTCAGGTGTGAGATAAGCAAACAAACTTGGCACATAGTCAGGGTTTAATGGATTCCCGCTCTTCTGACCTACAGGGGTAGAATGAGATGAGATGAGAATGATGGTTACAGCAGACGCAATGCGAACGTAACACTTCAGTTACGTGCCTGGTGTAGCCTCCCTGTAACTTTAGCTCTACCAGAAATAAGTAACGTTACTTGACCAAAAATCAAATAATGTAATATAGATGAGCGGAGATGAAATAATGTCAACTGATCTTACTTTGTGAATCACTGTCATCATCAACATTGTTGCGTGGCAAAAATGTAGCAACCCTTTATCGTAGGGTTGCTAGCATAGCTAGCTAGCTAACGTCAGTTAAGGAGTTAACTTACCCGAAATAAAGTGTTCATTGCACAGTCTGGAGTGTTCTGTGGGACTCCAGTGATCCCTTTTTATGGCAGCTAACCACTTATGTCTCCTTTCAGCGTTTTTAGGAACATTATAAAACGTATGTCCCGTTTTTTTTGACTTGCTGTTATCACAGCCAACGGCACAGCAGATAGAAGGCATATTTAAACTGTTTACTTCTGGTCCCTGGGCGGTCCTAAAGATGGCGCCGCCTTTAATGTGTGACGTCACAGGATACTCATCTATAGCGGCAAAGTACGTTAATATTACACATGTTGACCACAGCACAGGCTTCATAGAGTAAGTGGTCAGTTTTGTCACTGGTAACCACTAAGTCAACTAGGTTATGGGTAACTTAAGTTACCTTTCTCAGTCACATTAACTACAGAAAGTGGATAACAAAACTTTAGCTAGCATCCGTCACACAGCTAACTGGCTGGGGTAGCTAACAGTGGCTAACCTCCTCCAGTATGCATAAAGAACTAAAACTTAACTTACCGTTGATGTTGGACTGGACCGGGGGAGGTACACCATGGAGTGCAGCCCGCACACCTGCAATGACCGCCCGTTCAATGTCTCCTAGACCTAGAGAACTGCCTGCCTTTCACCTAAGTCCTTTGCTTTCACCACAGCGTCGTGTGGGGTGGGAGCGGGGGAGGGGGTGGGGGCAGTGCAGCATGATTTGAAGCCACTCCTGTGGGCGTGGTTTCCTTGGGGATTTGAATATTTTCTAAATATTTAGCTTTACACTTGGTGACACATTTAGATATAACATTTAGATTTAACATTTAACATTTAGATATATATTTAAGATTGAGATATATTTAGATTTAACATTTACATATACATTTAAGATTTAGATTTAACATTTAACATTTAGATATAAATTTAACATTTAGATTTAGATATAACATTTAGATATAAATTTAACATTTAGATTTAGATATAACATTTAGATTTAACATTTACATATAAATTTAACATTTAGATTTAACATTTAGATTTAGATATAACATTTAGATATAAATTTAACATTTAGATTTAACATTTAGATATACATTTAACATTTAGATTTAGATATAACATTTATATATAAATTTAACATTTACATTTAGATATAACATTTAGATTTAACATTTATATATAAATTTAACATTTAGATTTAACATTTAGATTTAGTTATAACATTTATATATACATTTAACATTTAGATACAACATTTAGATTTAACATTTAGATATATATTTAACATTTAGATTTACATATAACATTTAGATTTAACATTTAGATATAATATATATATATATAATTTCTGTCTCAAATGTGAGGAAAATGCGCTAAATGTGAGGAAAGTGAGCTAAATGTTGAAAATGTATCAGCTAAAAAATTATAACCAAACTTTTACATTCAGCACCCCATAGTAATCAACAGACTATCATATCGAATATGCAGGCTAGGATAGCCTATTCAATCAGTCAACCATAAAGTTATAGAGACATCACATACTAAATTTGTGCTGCTTAAAGTAGCCCTCCTCACCTTGAAATTCAAGGCTCAAGAAGGCTATATCTTCTTATCAGGTCCCTCCTGGGGACTGCCACTGTCTATAGTCTGCAGGAACCAGTGGCGTAGGCAGAAATGGTATTTTGGACGGGCCAGTACAAAAGTGAGTGGGCCATTTTCAAAAAGATGTAGAAGTGGCAAAAAGGACAAACTGAAAAAACAGCAACACTTTTACCTTCCAACATACTGCATTACAACAGCAATAACAGTACTGTCTACAACATGCTCAACCAACAAAGCTCAGCCTAAACATTTTGTACACAACAATATAGATAAAAACCTGTCAGTTTTAATGTATTCAGGTAAAATATATTTGCACTGGCAGAACCAGCAGCATTGGCTCTGCACAGCACTGTTATAAAATTAACCATTGTATTGCACAAAGTGGCAACTAAACATGAACCCACACAGCAGAGAAGGCATTTGCATACTGCATGACATATAACAGCCTACATACATACAGAAATCGCACATATGTAACAATGCAACAGCATTGTTACTTCAGGACTACGGTCAGATCATGAGCAGCAAATACGCTACCAGCAGTAAAAGAAAATCAAAGAATGAAAACTTCCAGCCAAGCATTGTTTGAATTATGAAATATATAATGAAAAGTGGCCAGCAAGGTGCCAAATCAGTGTATTGAGTCCATGGCAGATCAAAGAAAACTAAAAACTACGTCACTCACAGATAAGTTATCTTCTTATTTAATGTGGGCAAAACACAAATGCGTTTCAGCTAGAAGCCATCATCAGTGTTCACCATTTCTTACTAAATAGGAAGGTTACTAGGTTACTTAATAACAGAAGAAGCATGAAACACATTTTACTGAATGTTACTTCTGTGAGGGCCTCCTCTCTCGCTGATGGGCTGTCAGCTCCGCTGGGGAAATGTCTGCACATGCTGCAGAAAAGCTCATCCTTATTTACACTGTATTCCATCCAAGAAAACTGTCCATTCCACTTTAAAGAGAAGCCATTGTTGTAATTTTTAACAGTAGGCTACATTGCTTAACACATCCATGGTGCATTGTCTAAAAACTAACGTTAGCTGCTGAAGGCAGACCGGACAGTCTGCCTGTCGTTACCATAGCAACCAACTACGTTTTGAAGGCGTTTGATCTACTGTCAGTACCCGATCCGTTCCGCCAGCCCGATCCGTTCTGCGCATGTGCATAATTGCGTAGTAGCGTTCTGCGCATAATTGCGTAGTAGAAAACCTGTGCGATTTGTACCACGCATGCATTAAAAAACACTTGACAGCAACTGGCAGCATATTTTTCTTTTTTTATAAAGATATTTAAATTAAGACTTGTCACTGATCCAAAACCGCTAGCGACGTCATTGTTGTGTTGTTTATGTTGACAGTTTTACTGGTAATACTTTGTCTTTGTCTCATTCAAAACGCGGTAATCGGTAATCGCGCAAGCGCAGTCCTTTCAAAGACGGGATGACAGCTTTTCCAGCCACCACTGCTATAGCTACATGCTAACGGCAGTAAACATGTCATCTTGTCGGCCATTGTTGTTAAATTCTCCCCAATTCTAGGTCTCATTCCTGCTGAAACATGTCCGATTGGGTAGTGTTTGGTTTAGAAGCCTTTATCTGAGATTTCTGACGTTAGAAAGTGCTGCTTCGTTCCACTACAATCTAACGTTAGCATACTCCTAGCTAACTATCGTATATATCAATGGATAACTATTATGTAGCATGCTAACGCAACATAGCTGTAATCTAGGCCAATGCTGATCATTTCTCCCAAAATTCCGGTCACTTTAGTGCTGGGACATGTCCGGCTGTGTAGTATTTGGTTTAGAAGCCTTTATTGGTGATTGTTTGCGGTAGCAGCGGAGTGTATAGCAGGACTTTACCGTGAAAAATCACCACACCATTGGCCAAGATTACAGCTATGTTGCGTTAGCATGCAGCTACATAATAGTCAGCTATAGGAGCATGCTGGACTCTCACAGAGATCTCATTTGTAGCCCTGTTTTACCTTATATTTTTATAAAAGTACAAACACATGAAGTGAGAGGTGTATACACATGATTCAACTTTATTTAAAGCATAATTAACCTGAAGTAGGACGGAGCAAGGCTTCTAGCTCAGGCTAGCTAGCGTTAGCAAATTACCTTCAAAGTTGCAAAGAAATGAAGAAACGTGAGCCTTTGTTTAATTTGCTATGTGGTGTCGTAGTGGATGCACGGACAACCCTCCGTATATCATTAACAGATACTTTAGGCAACTCCAGCAAACAACTTGTACTGTCAATGTCTAATGTTTTCTTCCAGCAACCGGCAGAATGTCCAAAACATAACTACCGGTAATCGCGCAAGCGTAGAACCGATCAGATAGTGTCGTAAAATATGTTGAGTTTCTGCGCATGCGCAGACTTATGCACATGCGCAGAATGGATCGGGCAGGCGGAACGGATCGGGTACTGACATCTACCCAGCTAACAATTTTTGGTTCCCAGAACGTTCATTTTTGGTTGCGGGAACGTTCCCTGAAGGATAGTTTTTGGTTACCATGGCAAGTTTCGTTAACGTTTAGGGAACATTAGTTTTTTATTTTCTATGGAACGTTCCCCTAACGTTGTAACCTTTAGTTATTACATGGCTTGGTTGAATTCTAATGTAGAATGCGATCTGTTATTTTCTTGATAACAGACCGTTGCTAAGTATAACACACCGTTGCCATGCAAAAGCAGAGGGTTGTCATGGACGCAGTTCTGTTCACTCTGAAGGACAACTATCAATCAATCCGCTGAAAGAAGTCTGGATAATTTATCAGCTGTGGCAAAAAGTGGGGAAACGTGGAGCAACTTCTGTCTTCCAATTCAAGCAATGACAGCAGATCTTGTGGTATTTTTTTTACATTCCCCTAACCTTTAAATAACTAACAACTGTGGTACCAATTTTATTATTACTTTAAACTGTCTGTGCATGAGCAGGAATTAATTATTATATATTGGCAGGAATGAATGAACAGGCATCAGGCAAACTTGATGGGATTTAAAACTTTAATATAAAATTAACAAAATACAAAAAATATAAAAGGCCTAAAAAAAGTAATATAACAATCAGAAACTATACAAATAAAAAAAACAATGGAGTGGGATGTAGAGTGCAAATGTAGAGTGCAAATGTAGTGCAAATGTAGTGTGCAAAGATGCATATTAAAAAAATAAATTAAAAAAATGAGTGGTGGGCCATTTAGCGCGGATGTATACAGCCTACTGACTGTAAATCAGTTCATCACGACTAGGGTTGGTTACCGAAACTCGGTGCCAATAGGGCCCCGGTTCCAACATATATAGTAGTAACGAGACCGAATAAGGCCAAAAATTTCGGTGCCTGACTTTAAACTACACTCGACAGCAGGTAACGTTAGCCTACCTTTAGCTAGCAGTTGGATTAAACACGGTTAAAATGCTGACAGGTAACGTTAAACAGTGTAAAGTGTGACTGTATATCAGCAGTCTGCTCTGCAGCGCAGCAGCTGCCGACGTTGGAAAAACACAGACTGTGCATTCACTGAAACTGGTAACATACGAGTGATTCGCCTCAAAATCTTAAAGTTTACAAGCCCCGAGTTACAAAAACAGCGATGCGCGATACCACTGCTGCGCTCTTCCAACGGGTCTCTCTCCTCCCTCCGGCCGTCTAACGGCCAATGACTGCTGTTATTCTCTGAAGCCTTAGGAATCAAACGAGACCTCTCATAAGTCAATACGTCACCGGGAGCCGGAGATAGACAGGTTTAAAGCCGAATCACAGCTCGGAAGTGAACTGTGCCACGTGGGGCTTGATCAACATTCGCTTTAGCCAGTTAAAATTCCATGCTATGAAACGCCCCTAGTCTTGTAGCCAATAAGGAGACGATTCGATTGATACACAACAACCCATTGAAATTGTAACCCTGTGATGGCTGGCTCTGTGTTTCAGCACAAACAGTGACTGTTACAATGCAAAGCCCTCCCTGACCAATTTATAATGACTTATTTCTATATATTTATGTATATAGTTATTTCAAGTATGTGTGTGATTGATGGGTGTGTTTTTGTATTTGAGAAGTTTTGAATTTTGCACTTTTTTGGCTTTTTTCTTTGCAACTTTCAAGAAAAACGCACAGCCATATTTGTAGAAAGAAAATCATATAAAATCAATTTTCAGTCTTTTGGCTTCTGGATTTTTTCTGACACGTGTCCTGGATTGTCTGTCACCTGGAATATGTGTTCACAGCAGTGTATTTTAATCATATTACAGATGTATGACTTAAAAAAAAATATTCTAGATCTGTAGCTCTGTGTCAAAGAGGCCTAGAATCACCCTGACACTTGTAACAAAAACTTGAGAGTGTTTCCTTTCCAATGATATCAGGCACATCCCTGAGTGTCAAAGTATATTGGAGCTGTACCACTTTTAATTTGGGTATGCCGTTTAGACCAAAAAGCATGAAATTTCAAGCGTTTCTTAAGAGGTTTTAAAACATCCATGGCTTTATCTGTCATTCATGTTACAGGCTTTACAGCATACAGCCCTCGGGTGTATCGTAAGATAAGTGTTGAACCCTAAACCCAAATCGGCTCTTAGGGACATATACTTAGCTATGTTAACGTTAGCTACCTAACTAGCTCCATTATTTAGCTTGAGCCGATAGCCCCGGCAGTATGGGGAAGCGCTTACGTTACATCCTTGTAAAAGGCTTTACAGCATATATACCCTCGGATGTATCATAAGGTAATACCATGGAAGTATTAATAGAACACATGGTGAATTAGCTACAGCCTCCAATTTGGATGTGCATTCAGTGAGTCCGACTAAGTTCAGCTCAACTCGCTGTATAATGCTGGCAACCATGTCAGAGCTGAAGTTGTTTACCAAAATCTCTCACCCTGTTGTCCAGGTTCCTTATGCCGTCTGAAACGTCACCGAGGGAAGGCTCAGTCTCAACTTTGATGTATCCATAGGCGTAGCAACGCCATGAGCAGCGCTCACGGCATAGCTAGCTAGCTGTTTCTCCCATTTGTATTCGGGCCAGCACTGCTAGCCTAGCAGTCTTGAGCGGAGGAAAGTTTAGCTACTGTTGACAGCCGACAATGTCTTTCTTGGTATCTTTTGTCCTACCTTGCGTTATAACACCATCGGTGAGGTGTAGTCAGCACCAAGGTTATAATCGTTAACGAAAACGAACAAAATAACGAAAACTAGGTGGGAAAAAACATTGTTGTTAACTGAAATAAAAATAAAAATGAGGCATTACAAAAAATGATAACTAACTAAAACTGTAATGTCTGTTTGCAAAACTAACTAAAATGAAATAGAATTATCGAGTAAATGTCCATAGTTTTCGTCTTTGTCAATGTCTTTCACAGAGCAAATAACATTATATCTTTCAGAGTTGACATTTCCGACCATAGACATAGTTTCTGACTGGGAACCCAGAAATTCCGACATTCCATGTCAAATTGAACACAACATGTCTGTGCCCCTCACCTGGCATCACGCCGGTACCGAAAGTCGGAAGAAAGCGACAGAGTCCTGTTTGATTATGACTGTCAGATAAAAGCAAGTGTCTTGCAGTGGAAGGTGGTAAAATATGTGAACAATTTATTGAAGGGAAAAATCACACGAATTTGAAAGTACATTTGAGAAGCGCGCACAAGGAGGCTAGCTTACCTTAACAAGTTAAAGGAGAACGCAAAGCCCCCTTTCCCTGAAACAGAAGCTAACCCCACGACCATGGATGTATGGGTACAGGGCCAGGCAGCATGACGGAGACAACCGTAGGACAGAGAACACTACAGGAATGGATGTAAGAGAACGCTGTGCCGTTGGCGTGCCCTGTTCGCCGGTGTACATACGGAAGTTAGGACAGAACTTCAGTCACCTGAAAGCAGACTGCCTTCCCCCTACTGGCGTGGGGGTGTAACGGTTGGCTTTGTACACTGATCGAGCCACAAATGTGAAATGAAAGAAGTGAATGTTAAGTTGTGAAAAACGTTCTATTGATATATTGTTGTTTTTAAGTATTTTCACCTAATACAGTTAAAAAACCCGAAATCAAGCACAAAGTAGCCTATTGTTTTTAACAAACAAACTTAGATTTTATAAGACCAATCCTTTTTGAGTGAATCTAAAGCAAGTGACTGCAAACCTTGTATATGCTACTTCAAAAACTTAAATGGAGCTGGTTCAAATAAACATTTTCAAAACCGCATTCGGAACAACCAAAAAAAAACAAAAAAAAACAAACGGGAATGTTGTGTGGAGGTAACCGTGCAACCACAGGAGAAGGTTTCAGTTGGTTGGTCCCCCTAACGTTTAGGGAATGTTATAACCCTGAGGGAACGTTCCCTAAATGTTACTTTTTGGTTTGGTTCGAACTAACCTTTAGAGAACCAAAAACTAACATTCCCCAGTTGGGTAATTGTTTGATTGTAGTTTTTAAACAGTTTCGTTTAATCGGAAGAAAATACACATTAAACACACACAACTAGCTAGTTATGTTATTATTTCTTTTTTCACATGCATTTGAATATTTTTCATAACAAAACGTATTTTGATCAAACTTGGATAGATGGGCCAGTGAGTAAAGTGGGCGGGCCAGTGCATCCCTGCCTACGCGCCTAGCAGGAACGTATTCACATCCTGACGCCGCCTTCACATTGGCAGTTGAAATCATCTCCGATACTGCTTCAAAACGACCGGAAGTCATTAATTTACAATGGAGATTCACAGACGGCATGCAAATGGGTCCGAACCATGGATTTATTAAGAGAACTGGATACAATGTTTGGCGGGAAGCCTCGTACATTCCAATGAGAGTGCTCAAAAGCGCATAAAGCAAACATGGAGCTCGGATCTTCCGCATTGTTGGCCCATGACGTCACGATGGACACACGCACTAGCAACAATTAGTTTGTGTTGTCTTAGCAACCGGTAGCAAGCTCGTTCATGAGCTTGCCGTTTTCATTGTCTAAAATATTCACTAACGTTAGACATTGTGTTTTTGTTGTTCCCGATCATTTACATGCTTAGCTAAATAAACGATATATGTATTTAGCTAGACAACCAAGGAGATTTAATAATTATGTTATGCTACTAGCTAGCTACTAACTAGCGCTAGCAGTTAGCCTGAACAAAGCTCATCCATGGCTTCATCCTTCATCCATGTTACAAGCTTTATAGCATACAGCCCTCGGATGTATCATAAGAGAGAACCAAGGCAATGTAATCACTATGTCTGTAGTAATGTTATGTAGGCATATAGCTAGCTATGTATAGATAATACAGCCATGCTAGCTACCCCTGATGTTAGCAACTAGCTAGCTAGCCAATAGCCCCGCCAGTTTGGGAAACGCTAATGACGTTACATCCACGTAACAGGCTTTACAGCATACATACATCCCTCGGATGTATCATAACTTCATAAGATAATACCATGGGCGTATTAAAGATCCCATATTATGCTCATTTTCAGGTTCATAATTGGATTTTAAGGTTGTACCAGAATAGGTTTACATGGTTTAATTTTCAAAGACACCAAGTGATGAAGTGTTTCAGGTGTAATTTTGTCCCATTCTTGCTGAAAACAAGTCTTAAGGTGGGCAACAGTACGGGGTCTTCGTCGCATTTTGCGCTTCAAAATGCACCACACATTCTCTATTGGAGACAGGTCGGGACTGCAGGCAGGCCAGCAAGTACCCGTATCCTCTTCCTCCGCAGCCAGGACTTTGTAATGTGTGCAGAATGTGGTTTTGCATTATCTTGTTGAAATATGCATGGACGTCCTTGGAAAAGATGTCTTCTTGAAGGCAGCATATTGTGCTCCAAAATCTATATGTACTTTTCAGCATTAATGGTGCCATCACAGAAGTGCAAGTTACCTTTGCCAAGGGCACTGACACAACCCCATGACAGACCCTGGCTTTTGGAGTTGTTGCTGGTAACAGTCTGGATGATCCTTTTCTTCTTTGGTCCGGAGCACACAGCGTCCATTTCTCCCAAAAATACCTGAAATACTGATTCATCTGACCACAGTACACGTTTCCACTGTGTGATGGTCCATCCCAGATGCCTTCGAGCCCAGAGAAGTCAACGGCGCTTCTGGACACTGTTTACATAGGGATTCCTTTTGGCACAGTACAGTTTTAACTGGCATTTGTGGATGTAACTACGTATTGTGGTACTTGACAAAGGTTTGCCAAAGTAGTCCTGAGCCCATGTGGTGATATCGCTTATAGATGAATGACGATTCCTGATGCAGTGCCACCTGAGGGATCGGAGATCACGGTTGTTCAGCTTAGGCTTGCGCCCTTGTCCTTTACGCACTGAAAATCCTCCACATTCCTTGAATCTTATAATTATGTTATGCAGTGTTGAAGGTGAAATAAGCAAATGTCTTCCTATCTTTCTTTGAGGGACATTTTTTTTAAACATTTCAATAATTTTCTCATATATTTGTTGGCAAGCTGGCGATCCTCAGCCCATCTTTGCTCCTAAAGGACTAGACCTTTCTCGGATGCTGCTTTTGTACCAAACCATAATTACAATCACCTGTTGACATCACCTGTTTCAAATCACATCATTATTTAACCAATTTACCTGATTACTAGCCCTAAATTGCTCCTGTCCCAACCTTTTTTGGAATGTGTTGCAGGTCTGAATGACAGGAAAGGATGTATATTTACAAATGAAATTAAGTTGACCAGACAAAACATAAAATATATTGTGTTCACATTGTCTGCAATGAAATACAAGTCAAAGTACATTTAGAAATCACCACTTTCTTTTTTTATTTGTGTTTTCCATACTGTCCCAACTTTTTCTGATTTGGGGTTGTAAGAAATGCCATAATTTATCAGGAACTCACGAAGGAAATGGCCAACAAAGGTTAAGGATTAAGTGTACCTTCTACCAAGGTAAACTGAATTATTAATTAAATTTTCTTCTGTCCCCCAAGCAGGTGTAATTTAGAGTCATCATTAAGTAACAAAACAATCAGGTCAGTAGGGATTCAACATCCTATCACATCAGATATTATTGATGTTTTATTCCAAAACTCATGTACCTGTCCACATTCCCAGACCATGTCTATGCAGGAGAGTTCCAGTTTGTTCAGGTTGGCAGAACGTGCAATAGGGAGTAGGAATGACTTTAGAGACATATCTCTTCTGAGGAGTCCAATATGTCCTACGGCATATGTTGAAGTGGACCTGCTGGTGATATGGGTTCTTGGAACAGTGGGTAATGTTGTCCCAAACTGTCTCCCAATTAATTACGTTCCCCTCCGAGCTCAGCTCTCGCTCCCATTTCTTTACTATTGGGAGTTCTCCAACGGATACTTGCATCAGTTTAGCATCAATCTTGGACACTAATCATCTCACAGGAAAATCAACAAGCCATTTAATGATTGGGTGGGTGTCCTTGAGTTTTGACAACATTTTCCCTGTTTTGATCGGGTTATTTATCCCATTAACATTATATGTGGCTAATCTTATGCTTTGCATTAAGGCTTACATCAATTGTCATGTCGTGCATTTGAGTGAAAAACTTCCCCTTTACAGCACAGAACAACTGTAAACAAAGTCGAGAAAACAAAAAGACGTCTTCCACGATATGGGTCTCAGTACACCAGATGGTAATAGGTGGCTTTGAGGGAAAACCTCCCTCTCGGTAAGTGGGAGGGACCTTGGAGGTGTCCGCATAGCAAAGTTCCATGTCCATTAGTTGTTCCGATTCTTGTGGAAATATAGCTTAGTCGCTAGGTCGTCTATAATGTCACATTGCTCTATCATGGGCTAAACAGTCAAATAATCAAACTGACCATTCCAGGCGGGGAGTTGGGTCTGTTGGAAAATCCATTTACATTAGGCTACTAACCACTGTCTGCATTTTGGGGTAAGAATCTCTTCAAAAGGCTTGCAGCCACTCTTTGTAGTGCGGGGTTCCACTAAGGACTAATGCTATCCACTTGTCGGGCTTGTCCGCTTTGTTTAGTAACAGCATTTCAATTTTTATTACAAAAAAACACAAAACATCATTTTTTTCCATATAACAAATAATATGGAGATGGGGTTTTGGTGGGGATTACAGACTTGGATATGTCAAAGACAAACAACAACATTTATTTGATTGCTTAGCATTTTTAGCGTAGAGCTAAATACTCCCTCTTACCCTCTTTGTGGCAAAAACGTACACGCACACAAAAACTGCTATTAAATCATCATATATTAATATTATTTTTTTCATAAATCACTTAAACAACTTGTAACTTGCTCAAAACTACCAAATATTCAATACTTTTCAGGATTTTAACCCTTTAAATGCCAGTTTTAATTCTTTGAAGTAACAATTATTATGAAAAAAAACAACAAACATTAATTATTTTCCATAAAATAAATTGTAGGGGAATGGGGCTTTGGTGGTGATTAGAGTATTGGATATGTCAAAGATAAGCAACACAACTGATTTGATTTCATTAGTATTTTCAATGTAGTTCCACATACTACCTGTGGACACAAAAATGCCTCATTGACTTCCATTATAACCACATGTTTTTATCTCACTGCCTTTACAGTATTAGTAGTTATATTATGGAGCCGTGCGAAAAAAGGGCATCTTTTGAAGGATGCATCATGTGTCTTTCGAGACGTGCTTTGTTGTAAACAGCTTGGCTGCAGAGAACAGAGAAGGAGAATGACCTGAACCAAAGAGAAGGAGCAAAAATGAAGAGGAATTGTAGTGCAAGAGAGGCTTTAGGTCATGCAGCCTTTATCTGCCAGCGAACGGCAGGACTCATCTGAAGATGAGGTTGGGGAGTCTGACACAAAATGGTCACTGGAGTCCAACAATTCTGTGAGTGCCTCTAACCCTTCCTCTGAACGTGGAGAGGACTCTGAAGATCCTGTCCATCCTAACAGTGAGTGGACAACGAAGAATGGGCAAGTCTGGTCTCCCTCTAATACTGAGACGCTGCGCGTCATTCAAGCACCAACCGGTGCTGGCTCTTATCATTTCAAATCGTTTGTGGGACATGTTAGCCCTGAAGAATGGTCTCCCACTATAGGCATCCCACAGGCTCCAGGACCGGTACACACCTGCCAGGATGAGAAGTCCCACATATGCTCGAATCTCATGAGCATCCACATCACTCCATCCTGAGATTGAACGCCTCCTATGTAGGTTTGTCATTTGCTGAATCAGCTGGATCAAGTCAGGAGTGAAGAAAAGGTCGAAAGAGGATGCCACATCATGGATTCTTGATATGGCATATCTCGTGGGCCCTGGCATCATGCCGGTCAGTGCTTGAATGTAGCGCAGCGCCTCAGTTGAGGATCTTCAGATGAGTCCTGCAGTTCGCTGGCAGATAAAGGCTGCATGACCATTTCTAAAGCCTCTCTTGCACTAAAATACCTCTTTATTTTTGCTCCTTCTCTGCTCACTAATGAAATGAACCCTCAGCCAAGCAGCATTTTATCTTTGGCTGTGAAAGCAGCCAGTTGCATAAACACACTAATAGTAGTTTTTGTTTACAACAAAGGTAGGAGACAATGTTTTTATTCAAGCACACCTCCAAAGACACATGAAATGCATCCTTCAAAAGATGCCCTTTTTCACCCCTAAAATGATCAGCGCTTACACACACACACACACACACACACAGCTCCATAATATAACTATAATTTCATGCATCAACCTACAAAGGGAAAATGGTGGAATCTGGTGGAATACAGTAAAATGTCAAATATTACCACTTTTGTTCAAAATGAAATGCTGACTGCAGAATGCATGGTTTTTCATACTGTAAAGGCAGTGAGATAAAAACATGTGGTTATAATGGAAGTCAATGAGGCATTTTTTGTGTCCAGAGGTAGTATGTGGAACTACATTGAAAATACTAATGCAATCAAATCAGTTGTGTTGCTTATCTTTGACATATCCAAGACTCTAATCACCACCAAAGCCCCATTTCCCTACAATTTATTTTATGGAAAATAATTGTTTTGTTGTTTTTTTTTCATAAATAATTGTTACTTCGAAGAATTAAAACTGGCATTTAAAGGGTTAAAATCCAGAAAAGTATTGAATATTTGGTAGTTGTGAGCAAGTTACAAGTTGTTTAAGTGATTTATGAAAAAAAGCAGAAAATAATATTAATATATGATTTAATAGCAGTTTTTGTGTGCGTGTACATTTTTGCCACGAAGAGGGTAAGAGGGAGTATTTAGCACTACGCTAAAAATGCTAATGCAATCAAATTAATTTTGTTGTTTATCTTTGACATATCCAAGTCTGTAATCCCCACCAAAACCCCATCTCCATATTATTTGTTATATGGAAGAAAAATCTTTTTTTGTGTTTTTTTGTAATAAAAATTGAAATACTTCAACTAAACAAACTGGCATTTAAAGGGTTAAAATCCTGAAAAGTATTGAATGTTTGGTAGTTTTGAGCAAGTTATAAGTTGTTTAAGTGATTTATGAAAAAAAAGCAGAAATATTTATATAATGATGATTTAATAGCAGTTTTTGTGTGAGTGTACGTTTTTGCCACGAAGTACAAAATTTGAGGAGGGCATGAGGGTTAAGAGCTTTTCTAACTTCTGCATATTCTTTTCCCCTTTTCAGAATACACGGCGGGTAAACATTATCAACTTTAATTTGATGTTCTTCTAACATCAAGCCCTTCTTTTGCAATGCATTGCGAAGTATCATCTCTTTGGTTCAAAAGCTGGCGAATTTGACAATGATGGATCTTGGCTGTGCATGTGGCAGTTGCTTAGGTCCTAGTGAGCGATGGGCTCTCTCAATTTGTAGAGTTGTTGTATCAGCAATGTCAAGATTATCCCCCAGTAGTTATTCTACAAGCTCAGTGATCAACCACGGATTCACTGTCCTTTTCGGCCCCTTCTGAAATCCCATATAAGTGGATGTTTTCTCGTTGTGAGCGGCTCTCCTGCTTGTTTCGGGTATATACGGTAATTAAGCCAGCTATATGATTTTATGAGCTGAAGCCAGACGCAACATGAAGAAGCGCATATAGTATAGTACATTATAGTAGATTATAGTCTGATTCGACCAGATACCGAAAAAATTCTAAATTAATAGGGATATGATATGTCATAAGGGACATGACCAGCATTGTTGAATGCTGACGTCCACAGAAAAACTGGGTTTCGAGATATGGTCTAACGGCAACATCTTTTGGAGAATTGGGGCAACTACAATTTACGTAAAAAATAAATAAATTGGGAACACAAAGTGAAGATAAAAAAAAAAGGCACGGGGCTCTGCTCATAACGATCCTACCTCGAAAACCCAGGTGAATTTTATATGTATTCTTCTACGCAATGTGGTGAATTTTCATGTGGGAGGCGAAACCATTATTTTATATGTGATTCATTTAGGTAGTATGGTAATTAGATGCAACTGATGTTGGTTTAAGGTGCGCAGTGTATTAATGAAAATCACCACACAATTTCACCTGCCAAAATACCAAACATAAATCATAATGTATTGATTTATGTTTGGTATTTTGGCAGGTGAAATTGTGTGGTGATTTTCAGTGAATTCATTTATGTAGTGTATTGATTTTTGTGTGGTATTTTGGTGTGGTTATGTAGATTAGCAGCGGATTCATTCATGTAGTGTATTGATTTATGTTTGGTATTTTGGCAGGTGACATTGTGTGCTTATTGCTATGAATTGTGTGCAGTCTGGAGTAAGGTGGTTACAAATTCCAGGGAGAAGACGCTTGTATTCCCTGCACAAGCACTGCCGTTTAGTATAGTTTAGTTTTGTGGATTTTGTTTAGTGTTGGTTTTAGTGGACTGTCTGTGACAGACACACACTTCCACTAAAGAAGCTAGAGCTTTAGAGGAGTAGACAGGGCAACTGCCAGTGAGCAGCTGGCTCAAATTTCACGCACACACACACCCCAGAGAGGAGGAGACTGAGACGTTTTGAGCATGCCAATAGTGGCTTCACTCAAAGCACACACACACACACACAGCTGCATGCAATGGAAAAAAATGTTATGCACTGATACAGTTTTTTTGTTTGCTACTATGGACAAATTATTAGGTTAAAAAGGTTCTAAAAAGATAATCTAGATAGGTTTTGACCAATTTAGGCAAGGCAAGGCAGCTTTATTTGTATAGCACATTTCAGCAACAGGGCAATTCAAGTGCTACATGAAGACAATTAAAATACAATAATCAAAGTTACAGTGCAGTAAAAGAAATTAAACATTAAGTAAAAAAAACAGTAAAAAATCTAGAAAAACAATTTGTACAAGATTAAAAACATGTAGAATACACAAATAAAATTCACAGTGCAGAACAACAAATTAGAAAAGGCAGTGTCAAAAAGTAAGGTCTTCAGCCTCGATTTAAAAGAGGTGAGAGTTGGTGCCGACCTACAGTTTTCTGGAAGTTTGTTCCAAAGATGGGGAGCATAAGAACTAAATGCTACTTCCCCCTTTTTGGTTTTGATTCTGGGGACGGCAAGCAAACCTGCCCCTGATGATCTAAGAGTTTTTGATGGTTCATAGTTTACATGCATATCTGAAAGGCATTTTGGCCCTAGACCGTTCAGTGATTTATAAACCAGCACTTAGAGTATGTTATCTTCTGAATCCTATAAGAAATGCCTAAGTGTGTATAATTATAGTAGTAACACTCATACTTTTTTAATTGAGACAGGTGCTATACATTTAAAAAGTTCACTGGTCATCTTTATTTTGGGGTAAATTGGGGTTTACTAATTCTATTTTTGGGTAAAATGAACTACAAATCAGAAAGCTTTCTGATAGACTAGTTAGCATTTTATCTTCTCTAGAAGTGCTAGAGGAATGATTATTTTAGGAAAAATTAACCTCGTGATTTTTGTGCATTGACCTTAGGATCCTGAATCAGATAGAAAAGCAGAATGCTCATTTTTGCTTTCTACAAAGTATGAGTTGTAAACTTATAGGCAGAAATTGAATGTGTCTATTTTAGAATTGGGTTTGTTTCCGTACTGGTTAAAGTTGTGCGTTTTGATAGAAATCATTCTTTGACTGATTTTCTTGACACATTCTAAAATGCACGCTCTTGTTTAAATTCCAAGAGTGGGCTACATTTCTCTTTGCCAGCCTGTTAATCTCCTGACTGATAAGAAGTGAACTGTTGCTTACAGAAGTACACACGAAATTACTGTGCTTCTCTTGTTTTCATTTGACCCAGCTGAAGAATATGCAGAAACGTTTTTTGGAAGAATTAAAGGCAGACTCTCTCGTCTCATATCTGTTTACTAGACTGACTGACTGGCCGAATTGTTATAAAGAAAACTTTCTCACTTTTTCACCACAGCGCGTGTGTGTACCGTTTGGGTGGATCTGTGCCTACAAACACACACCTGTTTTGCATGATAAAAATAATGTTTTCTCCAATTGATGTTTCACCATTTTTGTCTCAGGTGTCGCGCTATCTCTGAGCAACACCAAAAGTTGATGTGGGTTTGATTAAAAATTTGTCAACCTGTAGTCATCTCATGGCGTTCAGACTACATGCCCCAGAAGCACAGGACCCACTAAAACAGGAAGTGATCGATGAAAAACATGCGTTTTTTTTATTGGAGTCAGTTTTAACCATGTTTGGATTTTCCTGTGTGCACCCAAAAAATATTTTTTAGATACGAAGAAAATTTGAGTTTTGTCTAAAACATTTAGATACGGTTGTGATTTGACACATTTTTGTTTTTTTGTACATAAAACAATGCTTATTAAATGCATTATCGTCATAGAGCTGTCTATCAAATAGACCTACGAGCGATATTGGAATGATAGTTGTCCTATTAAAGGATTGAAATATGCTTTGGGGAGGATTTGGGAAAGTTTGTTACAGCCAGAGCCGATCCGCCCTATACGCTCACTACGCAAACTGCGTAGGGCCCCGCAAATTACTCGAGGCCCCGCCTGTTATGGTTTTGGGGTTTTTGTCTTATTTTGGTAGTCTGTTTTGTCTGTTTTATTAGTTTCCTGTTTTATTTTGAAGTCTGGTTTTTCTCCCTAGTCATGTCTGGTTTTACTTCCTGTCTTTTGGGTTTTCCCGCTCTTGTGATTGTCTGATGTTTTCCACCTGTTTCCCAGCCCTTGTGTCACCTGCCTCTTGTTTCCTCGTTATCCTCTGTATTTAGTCTGTGTGTTCCCCTTGTCCTGTGTCGGATCATTGTATGCTGTTTTTGGTTTTGTGTTCCTGTTCGTTCTGCTTGTGCTCCTGCTCTTTAACTCTGTTCTGTGTTCCCATTTTTTGGATTTCCCTGTTTCTTTGGATTTTCTTCTTTGTTGGTTTCTTTCGGATTTTCTTTTACACTTTTTGGATTCCTTGTGTTTTGGTCAGTACTTTGCCTTTTTATTAATAAATCTTTTTTTGACACTCTCCTGCCTTCCTGCCTCCGTGTTCTCTGCATTTTGGGTCCAACAATTCCCTACTTACCACAACACCGCCTCCCCCTCGTGTCATAGCGCGTCAATTAATGTTTACAACATCCATGACAAAATGAAGCGACACTATCCTTCTGGTCACGAAAAGAGGAAAAAAAACACCATGAGAGTGAATTGCGGGAACAACGATCAGGTAAACTTGTGTTCTCGCCTCTCCAAGTTTGATGTCAGCAAAGTAAAGTTATGTTTATGTGCATTTCTATTGTGCTTTTTTTTTCGGTCTTGCTAACCTAGCTGGGCAGGCAGGCAGTGCATCTCTTGTCTAGCTGCTAACGCCAGTCACTTCCAGGGCTGTGTTTTGGGACTTTGTGCCTGACAAAAGTGAGAGTAAAATACAATTATTTATTACGTTTGATAAACGACAAAGTGCAACGGTGTTTGTTTACTGCAGCTCGGAAAAGATAATCGCGTTGGGTGTGTTATCATGCGTTAGGCGCGTACATGAAATGAAACGCGCATTTTCCAAGCAGAAATATATGTGAAGACCAGACAGACTGTAGGCTACAATATATGGGCGTGAATGATGGCACTCCTCATCAAAGTACACATTATACATACTTTTAAGATACTGATTATCTAGTCTCAGACAATGTGTAGTTAAAAACTCTAAACAACTGCACTAATTATGCAAGATGGAAAGCAATGTATTGACAATTTGACATTGATTTATAGGCTATATTGAATTTAAAATGTTGATTAGCTGGACATACTGGTCAATATGGATGCACATCCCTCAGTAAATAATAACCATAAATCAAGAATTGCTTCAACATGCATAATAATAAATAAATACAAACTTTAACATGCTATGGCCATAGCCATTTTAGCTTTTATTCATTCACAGTTTATGCATTTTTGATATCAAGAATTCGATTTTTTTACCATTTGCAAAGTGAATTCTTGATTATTTCTACTAGTAGGGCCCCTTAGTTAATTTTTACCTACCAAATTTTTACCTACCAAATGTCTTTTGATATCAGGAATTACATGTTCACTTGTACAAAAGTTAATTCTTGATATCACTCACAGGGATTATTGATATCTGCATCACTAGTTCACTATTTAAATATTACAAGAAAGTTCAGAAAAGGAATATTTTGATGGTAAGATTTTAATTCAAACATTCAAATGTTTACACATTTGTAACATGTAAAGAGTAGTGTAACTAACTATGTGATATTCTTCTCAGTTTATTCTAGACAGTCCAAATAGTCTGGTGGTGCCCATACTGATGCTGAAAATGCCCAGGCTGTAGAGAGAACCAAAGTTAATCCCAAAAGCCAAAGTTCAGGGTTATAATTTATTATTTTCTTCTTATTTATGTTTACGTTAATATTCACTTATTTAATAATATTCACTTGTTATCTTAATATTATAGAACATACTCTATTCAATAAATATTGTTGGTTTTAACCTCATTCTGTTCTATATTGTTGTATTTATTCTTTGACTGTTTTGTTTAAAGGAGGGAGGATTGTATGGGAGCACTGAAGTGTCAGGTGTGACTGTGTGGCAATGGCAAATGATTTACATAGCTCACGGCATCACGGGTCAGGTAGAGGGCCCCTTAATAGAATTTTGCTTAGGGCCCCAGGGAGGTCAGGATCGGCACTGGTTACAGCTTGCAAAAAGACTGGAGATCGGCACTGGGGAAGGGCATTTTGTGGGCATAAAGAAAAGCAAGAGATTAAACGCTTATTAGAAATTATTGATTGCAAGTCTCCAACCATCTTTTTGCAAATAATGTCTACTAACTTTTCCAAATTTTAACCTCCAGCAGGAAGTCAACTTTTGTTTTATGTCACACAACATCTTGGTGAATCTCACCATCAGAAGTGGACTGTAAGACAGGCACCCTGGCACTTCTAAACATTCTTGTCTGAGCAAAGACATAAGGTCAGTAAGAATACTGTGACTGTATTGCAAGTACCAAAACCTAGAACAAAAGCCTAAATATATTTTGGTGATTGAAAGTTTTGAGCTGCCATAGCTAGGGAAATTTGATTAATGTGATTAGGCCGCAATCAAAAGAGTGGAATGTAATGGAAAAATGTGGGCTCACTAAAAATCTTCCTTATCTTATATACAACCCCAAATCAGAAAAAGTTGGGACATTATGGAAAACACAAATAAAAAAAGAAAGTAGTGATTTCTAAATGTACTTTGACTTGTATTTCATTGCAGACAATACAACAGCACATCATTTAATGTTTTCCTCATGATTTCTATTGTTTTTGTTTCGAAAAAACAAAATTCCTATTTTGGTTCTTGCAACACATTCAAAAAAAGTTGGAACAGTAAAGCATTTACCACTTTGTAATGTTGCCATTCTTTTTCAAAACACTTAAAAGACGTTTAGGGACTGAAGACACCAAGTGATGAAGTGTTTCAGGTGTAATTTTGTCCCATTCTTTCTCCCAAAAAATACCTGAAATACTGATTCATCTGACCACAGTACACGTTTCCACTGTGTGATGGTCCATCCCAGATGCCTCCGAGCCCAGAGAAGTCGACGGCGCTTCTGGACACTGTTAACATAGGGCTTCCTTTTGGCACAGTACAGTTTTAACTGGCATTTGTGGCTGTAACTACGTATTGTGGTACTTGACAAAGGTTTGCCAAAGTAGTCCTGAGCCCATGTGGTGATATCGCTTATAGATGAATGACGATTCTTGATGCAGTGCCGCCTGAGGGATCGGAGATCACGGTTGTTCAGCTTAGGCTTGCGCCCTTGTCCTTTATGCACTGAAATTCCTCCTCATTCCTTGACTCTTTTAATTATGTTATGCATTGTTCAACTCACACCTCCGGCGGAGCTTTTCGTGCATCCCTGTGGAGGCTGGGGGCATTGAACCTGAGTGGACAATGTTCAAAGTTTCCATTGCTGAAGCTGCGGCAGGGAGCTGTGGTCTTAGGGTCTTAGGTGCCTCAAGGGGCGGTAACCCTCGAACACCGTGGTGGACACCGGTTGTCAGGGAAGCCGTCCGACTGAAGAAGGAGTCTTTCCGGGATATGTTATCCCAGAGGACTCCGGAGGCAGTTGCATGGTACCAAAGGGCCCGAAGGACTGCAGCCTCTGCCGTGAAAGAGGCAAAGCAGCGGGTGTGGGAGAAGTTCGGAGAAGACATGGAGAAGGACTTTCGGTCGGCACCAAGGCGCTTCTGGAAAACCGTCCGCCACCTCAGAAGGGGGAAGCGGGGAACCATCCAAGCTGTCTACAGTAAGGATGGGACGTTGTTGACCTCAACTGAGGAGGTAATAGGGCGGTGGAAGGAGCACTTTGAGGAACTCCTAAATCCAGCTGATGCGCCCTCTTTGTTAGAGACAGAGCTGGAGGATGACGGGGGATTGTCGTCAATTTCCCTGGTGGAGGTCACTGAGGTAGTAAAACAACTCCACAGTGGCAAAGCCCCAGGGATTGATGAGATCCGTCCAGAAATGCTGAAAGCTCTGGGTGTGGAGGGGCTGTCTTGGTTGACACGCCTACTCAACATTGCGTGGAAGTCTGGGACAGTGCCAAAGGAGTGGCAGACCGGGGTGGTGGTTCCCCTCTTCAAAAAGGGGGACCAGAGGGTGTGTACCAATTACAGGGGTATCACACTTCTCAGCCTCCCTGGTAAAGTCTACTCCAAGGTGCTGGAAAGGAGGGTTCGGCCGATAGTCGAACCTCAGGTTGAAGAGGAACAATGCGGATTCCGTCCTGGGCGTGGAACAACGGATCAGCTCTTTACTCTAGCAAGGATCCTGGAGGGAGCCTGGGAGTATGCCCATCCAGTCTACATGTGTTTTGTGGATCTGGAAAAGGCATATGACCGGGTCCCCCGGGAGACTTTGTGGGAGGTGTTGCGGGAGTATGGGGTGAGGGGGTCCCTTCTCAGGGCCATCCAATCTCTGTATGACCAAAGCGAGAGCTGTGTCCGGGTTCTCGGCAGTAAGTCAGACACGTTCCAGGTGAGGGTTGGCCTCCGCCAGGGCTGCGCTTTGTCACCAATCCTGTTCGTAGTATTTATGAATAGGATATCGAGGCGTAGTCGTGGTAGGGAGGGGTTGCAGTTCGGTGGGCTGGGGATGTCATCGCTGCTTTTTGCAGATGATGTGGTCCTGATGGCATCATCGGCCTGTGACCTTCAGCACTCACTGGATCGGTTTGCAGCTGAGTGTGAAGCGGCTGGGATGAGGATCAGCACCTCTAAATCTGAGGCCATGGTTCTCAGCAGGAAACCGATGGAGTGCCTTCTCCAGGTAGGGAATGAGTCCTTACCCCAAGTGAAGGAGTTTAAGTTTATCGCACCGTTGTGACGAAAAGAGAGCTGAGCCAGAAGGCAAAGCTCTCGATCTACCGGTCAGTTTTCGTTCCTACCCTCACCTATGGTCATGAAGGTTGGGTCATGACCGAAAGAACGAGATCCAGGGTACAAGCGGCCGAAATGGGTTTCCTCAGGAGGGTGGCTGGCGTCTCCCTTAGAGATAGGGTGAGAAGCTCAGTCATCCGTGAGGAGCTCGGAGTAGAGCCGCTGCTCCTTCACGTCGAAAGGAGCCAGTTGAGGTGGTTCGGGCATCTGGTAAGGATGCCCCCTGGGCGCCTCCCTAGGGAGGTGTTCCAGGCACGTCCAGCTGGGAGGAGGCCTCGGGGAAGACCCAGGACTAGGTGGAGGGATTACATCTCCAACCTGGCCTGGGAACGCCTCGGGATCCCCCAGTCAGAGCTGGTTAATGTGGCTCGCGAAAGGGAGGTTTGGGGTCCCCTGCTGGAGCTGCTCCCCCCGCGACCCGACCACGGATAAGCGGACGACGATGGATGGATGGATGACTGTTGAAGGTGAAATAAGCAAATGTCTTCCTATCTTTCTTTGAGGAACATTGTTTTTAAACATTTCAATAATTTTCTCACGTATTTGTTGGCAAACTGGCGATCCTTGGCCCATCTTTGCTCCTAAAGGACTAGACCTTTCTTGGATGCTGCTTTTGTACCAAATCATAATTACAATCACCTGTTGACATCACCTGTTTCAAATCACATCATTATTTAACCAGTTTACCTGATTACTAGCCCTCAATTGCTCCTGTCCCAACTTTTTTTGGAATGTGTTGCAGGTCTGAATGACAGGAAAGGATGCATATTTACAAATGAAATTAAGATGACCGGACAAAACATGAAATATTTTGTCTTCACATTGTCTGCAATGAAATACAAGTCAAAGTACATTTAGAAATCACTACTTTCTTTTTTTAGTTCAAAGTTAGTTTTTATTGTTTTTCACAACATAAATCACATTCATCATCCCCTACCCCTTAGAATAGCATCCATACTGCCCATTAAATCAACACAGAATTGTGAAAACCAAAAATACATACGAGCATACTAACAAATATTAACCTCCAGACAAATACAACGAATAAACACATACATAAAGAATACAAAAGAAGAAATTATAGAGGGAAAAAAAAGGTGTCCATAGTAGAGGCATTATTTAAACAGACTTGTCAACATATTCAATAAAAGAGCGCCACAACTTAAAAAAAACAAATTTCCGATCCTCTTAGTGAATACCTAATTTTCTCGAGGCAGAGACAAGACATCATATCTTTGATCCATTGGGTGTGAGTGGGCGGCAAGGGGTTTTTCCACTTCAGTAATATTGCTCTACGTGCAATCAGAGAAGAGAAAGCAAGGACCTTACACATTGATGCCGACAGCCGTATCTCCACTGGACCGACTCCAAATAATGCCACCAGAGGTTCTGGCTCTAATCTATGCTGAAGGACCGCCGAAAGAGTGAGAAATATGGATCGCCAATACTGCTCTAATTTGGGGCATGTCCAGAATAAGTGAATTAATGTTCCCTCGGCACATTGACATCTATTGCACACAGGGTTAGTACCAGGAAACATTTGAGCTAGTTTAACTTTAGATATTTGAGCCCTGTGTATTACTTTAAACTGTATAAGAGAATGCCGAGCACATATTGATGAAGAGTGAACTTGTTTCAGAACACAATTCCAAGTGTCTTCGGAGAGTGTTCTATCAAGGTCTTCCTCCCAAGCTCTCTTAATGTTATCCAAGGATGAAAATGCCAGATGTATCATTAAATTATAAATAATAGCAATTGAGCCTTTAGCCATTACATTACATGAAAGGAAACTATCCAATGGATTTTCAGAAGGCATCGCTGGGAAGTCTGGTATAAGTGACTTAACGTAATGTCTTACTTGCAAGAATCTAAAAAAATTTGACTTGGGAAGATCAAAATGCAATACCAATTGCTCAAAAGAAGCAAAAACATTATTTACAAATAAATCTTTGAAACACTTTATCCCCTTGTGGGACCAACACTTGAATGAACCATCCTGCATTGAAGGTGAAAAAAAATGATTATGGAATACAGGGCTAAGAAGAGAGGGATCCTGTCAGTACACGATCCGTTCCATCTGCACGATCCGTTCTTCGCATGCGCATAACTCTGCGCATGCGCAGAAGCTCATGCTTTTACGACCCCAGCTGATCAGTTCTACGCTTGCACGATTACCGGTCCATTCTGCGCATGTGCATACATAACTATTATGTAGCTGCATGCTAACGCAACATATCTGTTATCTTGGCCAACGGTGGTGATTTTTCACGGTAAAGTCCTGCTATATACTCCACTGCTACCGCGAACAATCACCAATAAAGACTTCTAAACCAAACACTACACAACCGGACATGGCCCAGCACTAAAGTGACCGGAATTTTGGGAGAAATTACCAGCATTGGCCAAGATTACAGCTATGTCGCGTTAGCATGCTACGTAGCCGTTAGCCGCTAGGAGTATGCTAACGTTAGATAGTGGAACGAAGCAGCACTTTCTAACGTGAGAAATCTCAGATAAAGGCTTCTGAACCAAACACTACCCAATCGGACATGTTTCAGCAGGAATGAGACCCAGAATTGGGGAGAATTTAACAACAATGGCCGCCAAGATGACATGTTTACTGCCGTTAGCATGTAGCTACTATAGTGGTATACAGCAGTGGTGGCTGGAAGAGCTGTCGTCCGTCTTTGAAAGGACACTTTTGTACGTTCACACTTCGTTGCGTTATTAGTCAAGACCATAGACAGGTATATTAATAATGAATTAATGTTCTATGGTCAAGACGAAGTATTACCAGTAAAACTATCAACATAAACAACACAACAATGACGTCAAGAAAAATATGCTGCCAGTTGCCGTCAAGTGTTTTTTAACGCATGCGTGGTACAAATCGCACAGGTTTTCTGCTACGCAATTCTGCGCATGCGAAGAACGGATCGTGCAGATGGAACGGATCGTGTACTGACAGATCCCTAAAACCAAATGATTTCCTGAATTGGATCCAAATCCTCAGTGAGTGTTTTACCACTGGGCAATCGACAGAAGTATAAGTGGTCATCTGTAATTTAGATGCAAGAAGTGCGGGGAGGGAAATTTGCTTGTAAGCATTTATTTCCATGTCCACCCAAGACGGTCTATTGGGCAAAAGGTGATAATGCCACCAATAAAGTGTATTTCGTATGTTAGCTGCCCAATAATAAAACTTAAAATTAGGCAAAGACATACCACCGTTGCATCTAGGCCTCTGAAGGTATGCTTTGCGTAGACGAGGGTGCTTACCATTCCAAATGTAAGAAGAGATAACAGAATCCAAAGATTTAAAAAGAGACAGGGGAAGAAATAAAGGCAAGCACTGAAAGAGATAAAGAAATTTAGGAAGAACCACCATTTTAATGGAATTAATGCGCCCAATGAGTGAAATCTTTAAAGGTGACCATTTAGAAAGATCTTTCTTAATCCGTTCTAGAAGCATGCCAAAATTATGTTTAAAAAGGTGCTTATGATGGCGAGTGATACAGACCCCAAGATAAGTGAGCTTGTTCTTGACTAGTTTCAGTGGTATGTTGGAATACTGTAGTTGCGTATCTAAATTGTTAATTGGAAAAAGTTCACTCTTGTGCAGATTAAGTTTGTAGCCAGAAAACTGACCAAAATCCTCAAGCAAAGATAAAGCTGTGGGTAAAGAAGTTTGTGGATTTGATACAAAAAGCAGTAGATCGTCTGCATATAGAGTTACCTTATGTACGATCTCACCTCGGGAAATTCCGGTGATCTGCTGACACTGGCGTAAGGCGATTGCTAAAGGCTCAATGGCTAAAGCGAATAGTAGTGGGCTTAGCGGACAGCCCTGTCGGTTGCAAGCCCTTGTCGGGTGCAAGTTGAACGGCTTAGAGTACAGACCATTGCTCAGGACTGTTGCAGAGGGAGCATTATAAAGTAATTTTATCCAAGAGAGAAAGACTGGGCCAAATCCAAATTTTTCTAAAACTAAAAAAAGGTACTCCCACTCGACCCTGTCAAACGCCTTTTCAGCGTCTAAAGAAACAACACATTCTGGAATGGCCTGATGTTGAGAATAAACCACATTAAGTAAGCGGCGAATATTAAAAAATGATTGCCAATTTTTTATAAACCCTGTTTGATCAGGATGGATTATAGTGGGGAGGACATTTTCAAGTCTAGAGGCAAGTACCTTCGCTAAAATTTTAACGTCGCAATTGAGCAATGAAATCGGCCTATATGACGCACAGTCTAAGGGGTCTTTATCCTTTTTCAGTAATAAAGAAATACAAGCTTGATTTAACGTTGGGGGAAGAGTCCCAGTCTTAAGAGATTCAGAAAAAACAGATGTCAAAAAAGGAGCGAGTTGTACTGAGAATTTTTTATAGATGTCTGACGGAAAACCGTCAGGACCTGGAGTTTTGCCAGATTTTAGAAAAGAAATAGCGGCCGCCACTTCCTCCTGAGAAATCGGCACCTCTAAACGGTTATGAAGATCAGAGGATAGAGTTGGAATATTTAATCGACCAAGAAAATCTTCCATATCCCCCTGTGATGAGGGTTCAGATGTATACAAAGTGGAATAAAAATCTCTGAACTTATCGTTAATAGAATTTTGATCAGATGTGACCTCCCCGTTATCCAGACGAAGACCACTTATAATTTGTTTAGCGCGTAGCCCTCGCAGTTGATTAGATAAAACTTTCCCGGATTTTTCTCCGCTTTCATAAAAAACACTCCTAGTTTTCCTCAAAAGGCCCTCTATCTCATTGGTCGAAAGCAAATCGAGCTCTGATTTGAGTTTAAGGCGTTTTTTATATAAATCTGGCGTGGGAGACCTAGCATATTGTTTATCTAATTTAAAAATTTCATTGGCAAGTGAAATCTGCTTTTCTTTAGAGAGCTTTCTTTTATTAGCACCGTATGAAATAATTTGGCCTCTAATATATGCCTTGAGGGCCTCCCATACTGTTGAATCTGAAACTTCTGCTGACTTATTAACGCTTAGAAAAAAAGGAATTTCGTCAGAAACACAGGAAACAAAATTATCATCTGCCAAGAGTGAAGTATTAAAACGCCAATTCCTCCTAAGTGAAGGCAAATTTGGAAAGGTTAGATCAAGAGTAAGAGGAGCATGATCTGATATAATAATACTTTCATATGCACAAGACTGAACTCTAGGAATTAAACCATTATCCAGAACAAAGTAGTCAATCCGAGAATAAGAGTGATGAACATTTGAAAAAAAAGAATACTCTCTTTTTTTCGGGTACAAACGCCGCCATGCATCTGACATACCATATTCAGAAAAATATTTGTTTAGGAAAATTGAGGATTTGTTTGTAGCACATGGTCTAGATGCAGAACGGTCAAGCACTGGGTCAAGGCAACAGTTAAAGTCTCCCCCAAGTATAAGGGAATGTGAGTTTAGATCAGGAATAAGAGAGAGAGAATGTTTAAAAAAACTGACATCATCAAAATTAGGAGCATAAAAGTTAGCTAAAGTTACATTCTTATTGCATAATGTGCCTGCAACAACTATATAACGGCCATTCTTATCTGATATAATATCTTTTGGTACAAAAGGTACATTCGCATTAATTAAAATAGACACACCTCTTGCCTTTGCTTGAAAGGAAGAATGAAAAATCTGCCCTTTCCAATTACGATTGAGGTGATCAATGACGCGTAAGTGAGTTTCTTGCAAGAAAGCCACCTCTGCGTTAAGCTGTTGAAGATGAGCAAGAACTCTGTTTCTCTTAACTGGATGATTTAAGCCCTTGACATTCCAACTCACAAATCTCAACTCTCTACCCATTAGAATATCTATCTGAGGCCTGAGATCGGAAAATGAAGGTAAAAGAATTACAAAAAGCAAAAAAACATAACATCAAAAAATTAAAAACCAACATAAAAGACTTAAGGTCAACACGACGCAATCCCATACAGAAACCCAGACTACTTTCTTTTTTTATTTGTTTTTTTCATACTGTCCCAACTTTTTCTGATTTGGGGTTGTACATAAATTACAATTCTTAGTTTCGTTCTACCACTACTACACCTAAAAACTTTAATTCACGATGATTTTTAGGAATACCAGACAGCAAGCCAACAACATTGGCTACTTTTGAGCATGCTATTATGATTCAGTGCGGCCCAGATAATTTATTGGGAAGGGATCGCATGTACAAATTCAAATTAGATCGGTTGGAAATTGAAACAAACAGCTGTTGGCTGTTCTCAGAATTTTGTTAAACATAACTTAGAATAATTGTGTGTTCATCAGTGGAAATAGCCTGACATTAACATCACTAAACTATTTTTGGATGAAGCCTGTAAAATGCAGCCTTTACCTTTAACATGACAGAAGGATAAAGTGTGTGATAAAATTAAAGCAGACAGCTCATCTGTTCATGTCTTGCAGATTCACAAACAAGTTAACAACTGAACGGAAAATCAAGTTATTACTGATTAGAGTGACTGCTCAACAACCTAATGTTAACAATTGCATAGAATGCTCCAAATTTGGTCAAATTGAATAACCAAAAATTATGCCACAGGTTTGCAAGGTGACCTTAGTCTGTTTAGCTATGCAAACAGCTCTAAACCTCACATCTAAAAATTAAGAATACAAGTCATTAAGTTTACTGTTTCCCCCAGTATATTGCCTAACCACCTGATGGTTGAACCTTTTCCAGTTAATTACACCTGTCTCTCGATAGCAGGACAGGGAAAAAGTGTGCACCGACTGAACTCGTCTAGGTGTTGACATCACTACCGACTATCACTTGTTAATCAGAGCACCAGTAGAGCTGATGGCTGATGGGTGGTGGCTATGTGGAGCTTCTATGTTCTACAGCTGTACCTGAACATGCCCCATAGAAGATAACTGAACGAATCCTGACTATTCATTTCCTGGTCTGCCACGAACACAAAAAGGGTAAAGAGGAGAAGTTGACCGAAGGGGTCAAAAAAGACTCTGGCCTTTTGAGCCGGGGTAAAATTGGACGCACCCTTTTCTACAATATGCAATTCGAAGTTCAGGGGGCATGGACAATGTTAAAATACTCTGGAGCTGTTCCTCTATGCTACCATCGTGTCCATGTCTCTAAATATCATTCTTAGTGTTTTTTAGGGATACTTTTTCTACTTTGTACTATGTTACTCTTTCCCTGTGTCTCTAATTTTAGTTCTATTTAGTATCTCATGATGTTTCTCTATCGTTCTTTCGGTCTCATTCTCAGATCGATGAGGAATTCCATCCATAATTACTATTATATCATGTTGCATGTTATCCACTAGTTCCAACTATGTCTGCTACATTTCCATGTACCGCAGCTACAATGCATTTCAAAGGTAAACTAGTTATGTAGTAATCCAAGTCACAGCATACTTTTGTTATTGAACCCAGCTTGATTTTTTTGCATCCCAAAATCCATTCAGGTTAACTTTTTGTTGGCTATAGTATATATTATATAATATTATATTTGCACAAAACTTTGTGTTGAATGGAGTTGTAAAACATTTTGTTGTATTTTTGTGTGCTAATGTTGCTCTGTACCCACTTTCTATTTTAAATCTGTCTGTTTCTCCAATTAGTTATATATCATGTATTAACAATAACACATTAAGACACATTGGTTAGTAGTTGTTGGTCATTTTCAGTTATACATAATCAACACTTGAAATGACACCATTGTATTAAAGTTACGATATATCATTGTGTGTGACATAATTTGAGTGTTGAAATGACGTGTGTTTTATTCATAGACAGTTAAAGAAATGGACTAACAGATCCCGTTGCTCTGGACGGACACCAGTTAAGTCTATTAGAAGCACTTTTCCGGTGATGGCTGAGCGTTACTGCACAGCTGCAAACTGAGCTTCCCGCTGTAGATGTGACGTGAGCAACGTGTCTGAACGTTGTAAGTCTTCTGGTAGCTGTGCCAAGAGAAATCTCAATCATTCCCAATCTATCAGAGACGGAGAGCGTAGGTATATGTAAGGAGATAACATAGGCACAGGCTAAGTATTGCTAACTAAAATGCTAGTTAACATTAGCAATTAAACTTGTAAGTTTAACTTAATGTAAGTCGAAACTGCCTGCAAGCTTCTCCTGTACTGTACGGTAATTCCTCTACTATGCGACAGTAAGTCGCGTGGTTATGACACAATCGTTAGCCTATTTTTATAAAAACGTCTGATACGGAGCCATAACGTGAGGTACAAGGTAATGGAGCCTTTTATACATTGTTGTGTTTCCTTAGAAATAAACAATGGACAAATAAATTATTTAAACGCTTCAGATGTAAAGTTATTCGCTGTCAAAGTGATGTCAAAATGAATGGCAGTCAATGGAATGCTAACGGCAGGTGAGAGCCAGGTAGCATCAAATTAGCGCCATAGCTACCAAGGGGGTAAGCTCCTCTCCACAACGCGTAGCTCTTATGGCGCCATTTTGATGCTACCAAGCACTCACCCCCTGTTAACATCCCACTGACTGCCATTCATTTTGACAGCCAATAACTTTACATCTGAAGCATTTAAAGACTCTCCCAGGTAACAATTTTTGGTTCCCAGAACGTTCTTTTTGGTTGTGAGAATGTTCCCTGAAGGTTAAGTTTTGGTTCCCATGGAAAGTTTTCCTGACGTTTAGGGAACGTTAGTTTTTGGTTATATTTGGATTCATTCTCAGAACGTTCCTAGAATGTTCCAACATTGTAACCTTTATGGAACATTCCCCTAACGTTGCAACCTTTAGAGAACGTTCCCCTAACGTTGCAACCTTTAGGGAACGTTCCCCAAAGCTATTTTTTACATTCCCCTAACCTTTAAATAATTAACAACTGTGGTACCAATTTTATTATTACTTTAAACTGTCTGTGCATGAGCAGGAATGAAGTATTATATCAATCAACTTTATTCAAGACACAGAGGTCCATAGAGTTAACACAATACAGATATATATAAATATAAAACAATACAAAACATTTAAGAATGGTGCCGATGATGCTGTGAGTCCAATGTTTCCAGAAGCAAGATGTGTACCTTGTGTCACTCTTAGAAACATCAACTATGGACACAATGATCATATTCTTAGATCCTGTCAGTCTGCACATGAATCTATACATCAAATTTCTTAAAACAGCGTTAAAAGTGGGCACATTGTTAGACATAAACATTTCACTGGCACTACTCCACCTAGGAACTTTAAGCACAATTCTCAGTGCATCATTGTAAGCCACTTGTAGTTTTCTCATTTTCAACTTCCTAAAATTACACCACAGGTGGGCAGTGTACAGTGGAGTGCAATAGGTTTTGAAGAGTGAGATTTTTACATCAGGGGTACACATGTGGAATTTGCGTGCCAGCATATTTGCCTGCCCATACAGTTTCCCACACTGACGCTGCACATCATCATCATTACAAAGGTCATCTCTTATCACATGTCCCAGATATTTAACTTTCTTTACAACCTCTAGTGGTTCACCTGCCAATGAGAAAGAAGGATAGACACACTTAATATCCTCCCTGGTTCTGGCAATTAGGACCACTCTTTTCATAGAGTTAAATTTTATATCAAACATTAATCCATATTGAGTACATATTCTAAGAAGTTGCTGCAGGCCAGCACTAGAGGGAGACAGTACCACCAAGTCATCAGCATAAAGCATATGATTAATGAGACTGTCCCCCACCAGGCAGCCAGTTCTACAGCCCTTTAACTCCGTAGATAAATCATCCATGTACAGATTAAATAACTGCAGGGACATAAAAGGGGGATGACAAACTCATCTCCCACCTGACTTGCATGGTTTGGTGAGAGTACCAGAACTGCAGTATCCTAATTAAGTAAGAGGGGACACCACGCTCATGCAGTTTCTCAAACAGTTTCCCATGATTGATACGATCAAAAGCCTTTGACGCATCCAGGAAACACATGAAGACTGTGCTATTGCGTGATCTGTACCTATGGAGAATTTCTTTAAGTGCATAAATACACAGATCAGTTCCATGCTTAATCTTGAAACCAAACTGATTATCTGTTGACGGTATGTATTCTGCAAGCCTATCCATAAGGATCCCCTCTTGCATCTTGGATAGTATACTTGCAAGTGCAATAGGTCTATAGTTATCTTTACTAGTTAATTTACCAGTCTTATTTTTAACTACAGGTACTAGCAAAACAGATAACATGGATCCAGGAAGTATGCCATGCTTCATTAACCCAGAAAAATACTTTATAAAATACGCGTAAAATTAAAATACTTTGACCAGCCTATTTCAGATGCTCTGCTGTTATTTTATCCAGCCCACAGGCTTTGTTCATTTTAAGTTTGTCAATAGCGTAACATGCCTCCTCCGACCTGATGACTACACCATCACAGTGAGGTATCTCTCCTATGTTAAACACATCACTATTCACACAGTTAAAAATGTTGTCATAGTGTCTCCTCCATAGCTCTGCAATGTTTTCAGGTTCAGTAATGCCATCAATACTAGAAGGCAGTGGCATTTTGCTGTTGTTAACCACTTTCACCTCCTTCCAGAACTCATAAACATTATTAGTTTGTAACTTTCTCGCCATAGAGTTCGCCCTCATAGTCTGCTCATTTCTTTTTATGAAAACGCACAGCATATTTGAACCTAGCATTAGACTGTACCTTATACTCACAGACTGGGCCATGCCTAGGTTTGCCTGCTAAGACCCATCTTCTAAATGCATCTCTTGCCTCCATATGAGCATCATGGACATAATCATTCCACCCTGGTCTTACCTTATGTTGTTTCACCACTTTACTTCTTAGCGGTTCACTTCCATCAAGTAAACAGTTCACAATTCTATGATACATTGCGTATAGGTCATTATTGTGACTTACATTCTTACAGCTGCTATCCACACACATAATTGCATCAACAGGTAGCTCAATATTGCTCAAATGCACATCAGTCAGTAACTTGTAATATTGCAGGTCATCTTCTGTGAGCCTTGTCCAATCCAGTATCTCACCTGGTTTATGGCTGTCACTACAAACAAGCTCAGGTAGACCCTTAATATTTATGAACATAGAGACAGGAATATGGTCTGCTGTGGCCAAACCATATAAGATCTCAGCCTCCTTTATACAATCATGTGCATCAGCTGTAGACATACAATGGTCCAACCAGGATGTAGTATGCCAAGCTTCACTCACATGTGTATAGCTATCAGCTGGCAGTAATTCCTTAGTGGACAAAATAACCTTGTTATCTTTGCAGAATTGTGTCAAATGTTGACCAAAAAGTGAATTGGTATCTGATATATCAGCATTCAGATCCCCCAAGACAAATATGGATGTATATTCACTTTCCCTTATGTAAGACCCTATAAAAGCAAGCTTATTCAAGTACTCATTTTCATTTTTGTGACATTCATAAGGAGTGTTTACATTTAAGATTATAAAAACATTCTTATTATGCACCACCTTAATTCCTATGCACCAGTCCACATCTAACCTAATCACAGTGACCAAAGGGTCAAGTTTCTTGTGCCAGAATATGGCCACACCTCCTGGGATCCTGCCACGCAGAATTCTGGTGTTTAAGTCTGTCGTGGATTCCCCTGCCCCATGGAAATCATTATGTACAATATTAAGTTTATCCAGATCTTGAATAGCTAAAAAAGTCTCTTGCAAACACACCACATCAGCACTCTCAAAGAGCTTGTCAATGACAGTGCGTTGGGCTCTCACTCCAGCATCCTGGCCAAGCTGCAGACCACAGGAGTTATAAGACACAATTCTCATAGCATTTTAGTATGGGACGCCCTTGGCTCAGGCGCACGCATCTCTGTGTCAAGTGGTGCTTTTATAGCAGCCCCTACCGCAGCCCTAGGCTTGCGACGCCTTACATAGGTCCCTTCTGGCCACAGTTGCGGCGCATACATCTCTGCTACTTCCTTGCATTCAGCTGTAACTTTGAAGGAGCTATAGCGAGTATACTCAGTGCCAATCCTCTGACAAGTCACATCTCTGGAAAGTTGTTCTTTTAGATAACTAGCCAGAGTCTCTGAGTCTAGGTCAGGAGCAAGCTTTGTCACGAACACACTCACCAGCTTGGTTGTCACTGCATGTATGTTCTCCACTGTACCAGTTCCAACTATTCCATAGGTCTTCTTCTCTCTAGGAGGATTCATACTGGTCCTGTTCTGTACTGCAGCAGCAGATCGTTTTCCAGAACGTTGCTTGCGCTTGCCATACTTTAATACACTGCTCCATGCAGGGGACATCGCCACCTCAGCTCCCCCTCCTGGCCTCCTCACTGGCCATGGTTGTAGCTGCATTCCCCTTGCTGGCTCTGGGTTGCTCAATCACACTCAGTTGTTTGCTAATGTCTGTAGTTATTCCACAAAAGTTCTCACATTCAGTCGACTGCTTACTCACAGTATTTTTCATGGAGGCCAACTCCACACTTAGGCGATCAATCATACTAACCAGACAAGAGACATCGAGGCTATTAAAAGTCACTGATGGTAAATCATCCAAGTGATAGGACACAAAGCGAGGAGCGTTCTCACCAACCTCATTCAGAAGTTTAAGACAGCTCTTCACATTGTTGACATCTTTCAGTTGCCCTTTGTGAGCTACACAACGCTGCCCCGTGCCAGGACACAGTTCAAACAGGACCTTCTTGGAGTTTTCAATCCACTCAGATCCAAAGTGATTTACAGCCATTAGGATATTGTCATCCTGAGGCACCCTCTTCAATTTGACAGAAAGGAAGCTTAATAGTTCATCTTCCACTATAGTTTTGCCATCAATAGTGGTGTAAATCTCAGGTTTAATCCTTTGTTTGATAACATGCCGTGCTGCTCTGTCATCGGCGGCCATCTTGTCATATATTAGCAGGAATTAATGAACAGGCAAACTTGATGGCATTTCAAACTTTAATATAACTAAATACAATATATATATATATATATATATATATATATATACAGGGCATGAAATTAACACCCGCCCACCCGCCAAATGCGGGTGAATTTTGCAATTGGCGGGTAACACTGTCAATCTACCTGCCACATTGGCAGGTAGCCAATGAGAATTGAGTGATTCAGAGGCGCAACTATTGGTAAGCAGGGTACGCGGTTGCTTACGGGCCCAGACCAATCAGGGGCCCGCATCACTGGAAGACATTGATTGACAGCCGGGGCCCCCTATCGCATTTGCATTACTCGCGACAATCCCAGCAGTCCCACGTGCAGCCACTGACCAAGTGGTAGAGAGAACGGGTCAAATTCATTTCCTTGTTTCTGATAATGAAGACAAGACGTGTGTGACTCGAACATTTCACATTTACCAACAAAACGTACAGCGACAGACCGTGCAAAACATTTCAGACTGTCCTGCCAACCGGTAGACATTTTAACATCAATGTACGCTGTAGCGATGTTTCACTCTAATGTCGCTGAAAGCTGCTGCCGTTTCAATCCTGTCCTGGGCTGTTGCTCCATTTGCCCTGCGACGCGCACACACACACACACACACACACACACACACACACACACACACACACACACGGACACAATCACACGGTGAATGCAGGAAAAAACGGAGATGAGACGTACATAATAACCTAAATTGAGGACAGCTACGCTCATTATTGTAAGTGCAATGATAAGTTAAAGTCCAATAAGTAGCTACTCAAACCGTATGAATGTGTGTCCCAGACCAGGATAGAAAATTAACTAACAATGTAAAGATCAACTGACACATAGGCCCACTGTATGTTCAAATTTGATTAATTCAATAAATTATTATGTTTTGTCTTAATACACAGGCTACGAAGGATAGGATCAGAGAGACACAGTAATTCCTGTTTTTCACCTTTATGAGGCAAAAAAAAATCTGGCTGGTAAAAAGTCATTGTGGCAGGTGGATTTTTAAATCCACCTGCCACAGTGGCTGGTGGTCAAAAAAGTTAACTTCATGCCCTGTATATATATATATATATATATATATATATATATGATGTGCGTCGCAGCGACGCACATCGCCGGGCCGTGACTTGGTATCGTTGCATTTCCCCCCACTCATTTCCTGGTTCTCCTTCTCTAGAGACAACATGAAATCAAGGAGAGGGTTAACTTTTCCTGCTCCAGATTTCTCACCGTGGTCAGAAAGAACAGGGGAGACACTTTGTTTCTCTCACTATGACTCTAGAGTCGCTACCCGCGCCGGAGCTAATCGCTGTCACTCTCTCACTGATCCCTCGCTCTACGGACACCCCAGCGCACAAATGTAAACATCAGGCCACTTACGTAGGCTAAGGTGAAAGCTCCGCATGGAGGAACAAGTCAAATTAAAACCTCTTACCAGCCAAGCTGATATTTGTCAACAATAACTGATATGGGACAAAGCACAGAATATTGAAAAATTAATGGGCCAAAAAAGGCGAGTGAAAAAGTCTTGCAAACTATAGGCTACCAGCCCTGCTTTACTACTGTTATTAACGAGCTAACGCAAACTTAGCTAGCTGGATAACGAGTAAACAGCAGCACCAGAAGAGCTACTGGAGGGACGTTACCTTCCTCACTTCAAAACGGAACTAAAGTAGGATTGTGTAGTGACTTCACCCTGCTGTTGAACTCCCTTCCTCCTCATCAAGGATTCCAACATGTGTAGTTTTAGGTGCTGAATCATCACCGTGGTGCTCCCGTGCCATGCCATGTCGCTTTTGCTTACCTTGCAATTAACACACCTTTTCGATTTATTAAGTGTGAAATGCTCCCACACCTTGGATCAGAGGCGGAGTGGCAATCTGGAGAGTCGGGACTTTTCCCGGTAGGCCGGTAGTGTTTCGAGGCCGCGAGGACCGGTCTGATAATACTGTACATTGCAAGTTCTTAGCAACAACATCTGGCGGCCTGGTGTGCCGCCGCTGCCCGCAGGTCGAACTGCCTCTGCTCAACCCGTACAGTGGGCCTATAGTCTATTACATTTCCCGGTAGATTTTTTGGTCCCACTCCGCTGCTGCCTTGGATGAATTAGGTCATATCCTACTGATTTCTCTCCCGTCGCCATGAGTTCAGAACAACGTTACGGGTCGCGGTCCCGCGAGCCCCGGTCTCTGGGGGACGTGACCCGCGGGAGCCCCGGTCTCTGGAGGACATGACCGCGGGAAACGAGCCCCGGTCTCTGGGGGATGCGAGACAGCAATGGACGGTTGGGTGAAGGAAAACAACGGGGAAAGCAAACGTGACTTGCGGGAAACAAGCCCCGTTCTCTGGGGTGAAAGCATGAATGTATTAAGAGGTGAAAGTCCTGTGTTTTTCCCTATGGTTTTTCCATAGACAGTATATAAAATGGACACAGCGATCCCGCTGTTTTTGACGGAGACAAGTGAAGCCTATTACCAGCACTTTTCCGGTGATAGCCGAGCGTTACTGCGCAGCTGCAAACTGAGCTTCCCGCCGTAGATGTGACGCGACCAACGTGTCTGCAAGTCGTAAGTCTTCTTGTAGCTGTGCCAAGAGAAATCTCAATCATTCCCAATCTATCAGAGACGGAGAGCGTAGGTATATGTAAGGAGATAACATAGGCACAGGCTAATTATTGATAACTAAAATGCTAGTTAACATTAGCAATTAAACTAAACAGCTAATGTACGTCGAAACTGCCTGCGAGCTTCTCCTGTACTATACGGTAATTCCTGTACTATGCGACAGTAAGTCGCGTGGTTATGACACAATCGTTAGCCTATTTTTATAAAAACGTCTGCTACGGAGCCATAACGTGAGGTACAAGGTAATGGAGCCTTTTATACATTGTCGTGTTTCTTTAGAAATAAACGATGGTCAAATGAAATCTTTAAACGCTTCAGATGTAACGTTATTGGCTGTCAAAGTGACGCCAAAATGAATGGCAGTGAATGGGATGCTAACGGGGGGTGATAGCTTATTAGCATCAAAATGGCGCCATAGGAGGCTTCACTCTGAGGAGAGAAGCCTGGCCCCTTGGGTTTTTCCCATAGACAGTATATAAAATGGACACAGCGATCCCGCTGTTTTCAACGGAGACAAGTGAAGCCTCTTTCCAGCACTTTTCCGGTGATGGGAAAGTGTTACTGAGCGTTACTGCGCAGCTGCAAACGTAGCTTCCCGCCGCCGATGTGACGTGAACAACGTCTCTGAACGTTGTAAGTCTTCTGGTAGCTGTGCCAAGAGAAATCTCAATCATTCCCAATCTATCAGAGACGGAGAGCGTAGGTATATGTAAGGAGATAACATAGGCACAGGCTAATTATTGCTAACTAAAATGCTAGTTAACATTTGCAATTAAACTAAACAGCTAATGTACATCGAAACTGCCTGCGAGCTTCTCCTGTACTATACGGTAATTCCTGTTCTATGCGACAGTAAGTCGCGTGGTTATGACACAATCGTTAGCCTATTTTTATAAAAACGTCTGCTACGGAGCCATAACGTGAGGTACAAGGTAATGGAGCCTTTTATACATTGTCGTGTTTCTTTAGAAATAAACGATGGTCAAATGAAATCTTTAAACGCTTCAGATGTAACGTTATTGGCTGTCAAAGTGACGCCAAAATGAATGGCAGTGAATGGGATGCTAACGGGGGGTGATAGCTTATTAGCATCAAAATGGCGCCATAGGAGGCTTCACTCTGAGGAGAGAAGCCTGGCCCCTTGGGTTTTTCCCATAGACAGTATATAAAATGGACACAGCGATCCCGCTGTTTTCAACGGAGACAAGTGAAGCCTCTTTCCAGCACTTTTCCGGTGATGGGAAAGTGTTACTGAGCGTTACTGCGCAGCTGCAAACGTAGCTTCCCGCCGCCGATGTGACGTGAACAACGTCTCTGAACGTTGTAAGTCTTCTGGTAGCTGTGCCAAGAGAAATCTCAATCATTCCCAATCTATCAGAGACGGAGAGCGTAGGTATATGTAAGGAGATAACATAGGCACAGGCTAATTATTGCTAACTAAAATGCTAGTTAACATTTGCAATTAAACTAAACAGCTAATGTACGTCGAAACTGCCTGCGAGCTTCTCCTGTACTATACGGTAATTCCTGTTCTATGCGACAGTAAGTCGCGTGGTTATGACACAATCGTTAGCCTATTTTTATAAAAACGTCTGCTATGGAGCCATAACGTGAGGTACAAGGTAATGGAGCCTTTTATACATTGTCGTGTTTCTTTAGAAATAAACAACGGACAAATGAAGTCTTGAAACGCTTCAGATGTAAAGTTATTGGCTGTCAAAGTGACGCCAAAATGAATGGCAGTGAATGGGATGCTAACGGGGGGTGATGGCTTATTAGCATCAAAATGGCGCCATAGGAGGCTTCACTCTGAGGAGAGAAGCCTGGCCCCTTGGTTTTTCCCACATTCTTCCTGCTATTGGGCAAGTGGGCGGAGTCAAACGTTTAGCTCCACCCACGTTGAGCCACTCCCCAATCTGCGTACTGCAGTCAGGGCTTACTCGAGCTACTTGTAAGTGAAATGAAAGAAGTGAATTTTCATAGTTGTGAAAATCGTTTTTTAAAAAAAAGTGCTAAAAAAAAAGTTTTTTAGCAAAATTGATATCTCTTGCTATGCTGTTTTTCTTACTTAGCTACATTTTATAAGAACAATCATTTGGAGCAAGGTTTGAATAAACATTTTAAAAACCGCACTCAGAACAACCAAAAACAACCAAATGGGAACGTTGTGTGACAGTGCAACCACAGGAGAACGTTTCAGTTGGTTGGTCCCCCTAACGTTTAGGGAACGTTATAACCCTGAGGGAACGTTCCCTAAACGTTAGTTTTTGGTTTGATTCGAACTAACCTTTAGAGAACCAAAAACTAACGTTCCCTAAACGTTCTGTATTAATGGGGTCTATTTGTCCATTGTTTATTTGTTTATTTCTAAAGAAACACAACAATGTATAAAAGGCTCCATTACCTTGTACCTCACGTTATGGCTCCGTAGCAGACGTTTTTATAAAAATAGGCTAATTGTGTTATAACCACGCAACTTACTGTCGCATAGTTTACCGTACAGTACAGGAGAAGCTTGCAGGCAGTTTGGACTTATACATTATTATCATTATTATTATTATTATTATTATAAATTATTATATAATTATTATTATTACATTAGCTGTTTAGTTTATTACTAATGTTAACTAGCATTTTAGTTAGCAATAATTAGCCTGTGCCTACGTTATCTCCTTACATATACCTACGCTCTCCGTCTCTGATAGATTGGGAATGATTGAGATTTCTCTTGGCACAGCTACCAGAAGACTTACAACTTTCAGAGACGTTGCTCACGTCACATATAGGCCTAGCTAGTCAGCAAGGGTCAGGGTTTTATATTTAGCTGACACAATTTGTGTTTTGAAATGGCTCATGTCACATCAATTGCGTTAAATAGGACACAACATTTGTTGTTCCCGTTAAATTATGCACATATGTGATTTTGACACATTTCTTTTTGCAGTGTAGATAGGCTGGAAAATGTAAATATCGTTGAAAGACTTTTAAAGAATGTGAAAAGCACAGCCCCGTTCACAACTAGCTTTTTTAAGCACAATGTAGCCTAAGTGTAGCAGACTTTAGTCAGTGCCCTCTGTAAGAAAACAGTCATATGTGGTAGAAAAAACTTCGTTCTAAGGTCATACCATATACTGATATTAATATAGTTTATGGGTCATACCGAGCCACATTTGCGCTTGGACCACAAAAGTGCTCCTCTAATGTGATGCAAAAAAAGATGCGCAGGGTCCCACCCCACGTATATCTATGGTGTCATTAGGGCATATTAAAAATAAACTTAGAAAGTGCAATCACAAAAAAGGGCAATCTGGCGTTTTGATAATGTCATAGAAACAACTGAACACTTAGAGGAAATTAGCCGCTATCTCTTCTTGTATTACATTGTCGGGGTTTACATGGGCAGTGCTAGTATTTCCAATAGCAGTGAAGGCAGCATACGACGTCGACGCGCTGCGTAAGGCGTGTTTGGCCGGGCAAGGACCAAGGACACAGGGCTGGAATGACATTTGTGTAAGTTAGGTAAGTAATTCTTACTAACTTGGCACTAGCGATAAACTTTCCTTGACTAACTTTGCTGTACAAAACCTAACCTTGAGAACCACTGCATCTAGACTGACTCCAGCGGGGTTCTGCATGTAAAAGGTAGCTAACGTTACAGGGACGTTTACCAAACCGGTGGCTAGCACGCTACTAGCTGGTAGCCAAGGAAAATAATTTCTAGTTTCCTTGCAGCTAGTTAGTTAGTCTAGCAAGCTAGCAGCTAGCATTGGCTTTCAAGCTTTAGCTAGGCAGGCAGCGCTAGCTAGTGGCATGTAAGGTAACGTTAATGTCAACGTTTAAGGAAAGATATCTAGCTAGAGTCCCATGTCACGGCTATTTGTTGAGAAAAAAAGTGTCCCACAAGTAACAACTTAGAATGTTGGCATTACAAAAATGATCAGGCTAATGTAGCCTAATCCATCGTGGCATTAATCATTCCTTGTTAGTGCAATTGATTTTAAACTAAATGGCCTAAACAATAATGGCAACGTTAATGTTTTGTCTCCGTTATGTCAGTTGTCATTCTTGATTCACACTGTTGACATTCGCGAGGGTTGCCATGCCTAGAAATTTCCAGCACAGTTTATTATCAGGGAATACTAGTCATCATTGAACATTTTAGTTTAACATTTAGTTTATTTTACTTTAGTGTAGCCTTTTAATTGTAGGTATGTTAACAATAACGTTTGATTGTTCACTTTGTCAAATGTTAAAAAACGCGACATGTCCTTCACAGGTTAAGTAGCTAGCTGTTGTAAACCCAAAGGTATAGTCACTGAGAAGATTTATACTTATTTCTGCTCCTTTTTCTTTCTGTACATTACCAGCTGTAAGCATACAGTCCTGTAAAACATTTCTTTTGTACTGTGTTGATGTCAGGTTAATTCAGTCTCACTGTCACCATGGAGTCTCTGATTATAAACTTGTGGTCTGCTGCAGGTCATGTGCTCTTGGCATATAGTTTCTGAAAACCTCATTAGAAGACCCAGGTCAGGGAAAATCCATCAACTACAATTTGCTCCTGTAACTTTACTACACTTGGGTCAATATCTGGTCTGTTGTACGAGCTTAAACCGATTTGATTTAATGCAAACCGGCATTTGTCATTATGCAAATTAAACAGTTGCTTCCCCACTAACACAAAACGTTTCGGGAACGTTAAATAACGTTAGTTTTTGGTTATCTAAAGGTTAGTTCGAACCAAACCAAAAACTAACGTTGAGGTAACGTTTCCTCATGGTTATAACGTTACCGAAACGTTAGGGAAACCAACCAACTCAAACGTTATCCTGTGGTTGCGCTGTAACCTCCACACAACGTTACCGTTTAGTTGTTTTTGGTTGTTCTGAGTGCGATTTGAAAATGTTTATTCAAACCAGCTCAAAGGATTGGTCTTATAAAATGTAGCTAAGTAAGATAAACAGCATAGCAAGAAAATATATATATATATGTTTAGGCTGATATCAATTTTGCTAAAAAACAATAGTTTTGTGGGGGTTTTTATGCACTGTTATCTCGTGATAACAACTTATTAATTCGTTATCTATAACAAAGTTTGTTTTCTCGAGATTTATTTTTTTTGTTTTCTCAAGATTTTATTTTTATGGATTTTTTTTTTTGCCTAAGACACCCTTCCATTTAACCCGGGGAATGTGCTCCATGGGCGGATAGAGGTCTGCCGTTTCTCCCTTCTCTTCTCCAGGTTAAATTGAACGCTGTTTTAGTGGGATTTTTTCCGAGTATTTGACCGGAGAAGAGGAGGACGAAACGGCAGACCTATCTGCTCATGGAGCCTTTTGCTCGGGGATGTTGTGGGATTTTTTTCCAAGTATTTGACCGGAGAAGTAGAGGGAGAAACGGCAGATTTCTATCCGCTTATGGAGCCACATTCCCCGGGTTAAATGGAAGGGTGTCTTAGGCAAAAAAAAAAAAAAAAATCCATGAAAAAAAAATCTTGAGAAAACAAAAAAAGAAATGTCGAGAAAACAAAATCTCGAGAAAACAAACTTTGTTAGGGTTAAAACAACAGTCTATCTTACAACGATTTTCACAACTATGAAAATTCACCTCTTCATTTCACGTCTAACAGGCTCGGTTCAGTGTACAAAGCCAACCGTTACACCCCCGCGCCAGTAGGGGGAAGGCTGTCTGCTTTCAGGTGACCGAAGGTCTGTCCTAACTTCCGGATGTACACCGGCGAACAGTGCACGCCACGCGAGCGGCACAACGTTCTCTAGCTCTGTTCGTTTTGGTCCCAAATTCTAACTAAAATACTGCCATTGACTAAAACATATGCTGACTACACCTCACCGGCGGTGTTAGAACGCAAGGTAGGACAAAGATGCCAAGAAAGACATTGTCGACCGTCAACAGACTGTCCTCCGCTCAAGACTGCTAGGCTAGCAGTGCTAGCCCGAATGCTAACGCGGGAAACAGCTAGCTAGCTAGCCTATGGATACATCAACGTTGGCGACAGAGACTGAACTTTCCCTCGGTGATGTTTTAGACGACATAAGGAACATGGACAACAAGGTGAGAGATTTTGGTAAACAACTTTAAGAAAGCTCTGACATGGGTGCCAGCATTATACAGCGAGTCGAGCTGAACTCAGTTGGACTCACTGAATGCACGTTCAAATTGGAGGCTGTAGCTAATTCACCATGTGTTCTATTAATACATCCATGGTATTATTATCTTATGATACATTCATCCCTCGGATGTATCATAAGTATGCTGTAAAGCCTTTTACGTGGACGCAACGTCATTAGCGCTTCCCCATACTGCTGGGGGCTCAAGCTAAATAATGGAGCTAGGTAGCTAGCTAACGTAGCTAATATCTTATGTGTTCCTAAGAGCCGATGTGGGTTTAGAGTTTAACACTTATCTTACGATACATCCGAGGGCTGTATGCTGTAAAGCCTGTAACGTGGATAAGAGATAAAGCCATGGATGTATTAAGAGAAGCTCTGTTCACGAAACTGCAGGTTAACTAGCACGACATAATGATTACACCTACGTGAACATTATTTACACAATTAAAATATTATTTTGCAATCAGTACAAACTGCATGGTCTTTTATTTCAGATGAATCCGTTCCACAAGGAAGAAAGCATTCCAGGACGGAGCGTGTGTCTGGAAGCCCTGTCTCAGACAGACTGTTATATAGTAAATAAATGTAAACTTACAGACACTGTCTGTAAGTTTACATTTATGCATGCATTTAAGAAACAGGCATATTTCCTGCCATGAAACTACTGACATTCAATCTGGTGCATATCACGTTACTGTTCTGATGATTTGTTTAGTTTTTAGCGATTGTCTAATGTATCAGCATAGGTTAATCTTTTGCAATTGCATGTACAAGAAACCTACCATAAATGACCTGACCAATATTTACATCTACTTTATTTTTAGATGAGTCAACACCACACAGGGAACCTGCTGGTAGCCCAGAGTTGGCATGGCACTGGGTTGAAATATGGATGCTGTCCCTATGGCTGCCTGCACTCACAGCAGCCCCACTCTTTTTTATTCATTATTTTATCGCAGTCCCACTCATTTTATTTAATATTTTCTCGCAGAGTGCAGCCTGCAGGTTAATGATGACGTGATTATCTAGTGTGACAATCAAGCAAGTCAAGTCAAGTCATAGCTTTGGTCAAGCAAGTCAAGTCAAGTCATAGCTTTGGTCAAGCAAGTCAAGTCAAGTAATAGCTTTGGTCAAGCAAGTCAAGTCATACAAAAGTTTCCATTTTTAAACAAGCTAAAGACAGTGGTTATAACTGCTGGAGTTTTATTTGCATTTTTTCCTACTCAATATTCAAAAGACATTGCATCCAAGCCACATATATCTGAACAGTTTAAATGTATAAAGATTTAAAAAAGCACAGCCTAAAACTGATATTAGGCCAACATACATATTTGTTCAATATGCCTCAAACATGACATCAAATCATGAAATTCATTCAAACAATTCAAGTATAATGGTTTCTAAGTCAAATAATATTCTTCAAACATGCCTCACTTTTATGGGACAGAAACACATTTAACCTACCATAAATGACCTGACCAATGTTTACATCTACTTTATTTTTAGATGAGTCAACACCACACAGGGAACCTGCTGGTAGCCCAGAGTTGGGGGGGGGGGGGGGTCTATTGTAACACAAGCTCGGCCTGCCACTTCATCTTGGGACCCAGTTGAAGGTACAGTTGCTTTGAATTTTCCATTTCCAATTAATACAATTTCATGACAAGGACCTTGAGAGTAACTCAACTGTTTTGTTGTTGTAAACAGGAGAACTCATCACACATAGGGAGATGGCTCAGCCATGGAGACGGAAATGAGAGGTAAGAAGACTCACTTAAGTTGTTTATATCAGTATAAGTATATCATGTATAACAACTAAAACCATACATTTTTCCATAGCCATGAGGACATCATTACCCGCATGGCACAACGGATGGACACATGAGGAAAAGATGGATGAGCTGCTGATGCCCTTAAGGAGCTCCCAGTCCCCTCCCTCTGCTCCAGTCGATGACATGTTGCTGTCGCCCTGCTCAACAGTCACCGAGCTGCAGGAGTCTCAGTCAACAGGAGAGGAGGAACAAAATGGTATTTAAGTGCCCTAAGATCAACACTATATAATTGCATAACTTCAAATATCATTATAACTGAACTGACTTATCTTACAAAATGAGATTGTACAAGCTCCCCACTTTGTTCCACATGTATAATTTGTATTTCTATATGTTTTTCGAAAGCAACTTTTCCTGGCAACGCTTGGAGGTCCGACCTCAGGCTCTACAGTCCGGCGTATGCTACGGCGAGTGGCAACCAACGATGTGCTGAAGCAGTATAGCCTGCGGGGAAGAAAGGCAAAGAAGGCCTTCCATGACCTGACTATATGCAGGGTTATAACAGGCATGTGCTATTTAATTGTTCACATCAGTATTATGCTTAGCTTGGCTGATAAGAGGTTTTAATTTGACTTGTGACTTTGCTTCATTTAGACTTCTACTCTAGCGGCCTCACAGAAGAGCTTCCCCACGCTGACTGCAGCAGGAGTGGAGGACTTGATCGGGCTGGCGCTAAAGTTTGCCCCACACAGACGGTACATTGAAATTCTTCTATATGATGTAAAAAACAGAAGGAAATTAGTCTTGCTTTTGTCAATGTGTTGATTCTTAGTATGACATCAAACTTTTGTTTCATTCTTTTTAGGCCAGCTGAGAAGGACTAGCCATGGAACTTGTTGGATCACTGTATTTTATATATATATATATATATATATATATATATATATATATATATATATATATATATATATATATGTGTATATGTGTATATGTATATATGTGTATATATATATATATATATATATATATATATATATATATATATATATATGTGTATATGTATATATGTGTATATATATATATATATATATATGTATATGTGTTTTTTTTTTTTTTTTACATTTGCACACATTTGCACTACATCCCACTCCATTTTTTTATTTGTATTTTTTGCTTATTTTTCCAGGCCTGTTTATATTGTGTTAATATTGTATTTTTTAATATTGTATTTTTTATTTTATATTAAAGTTTTAAATCCAATCAAGTTGGCCTGTTCATTCATTCCTGCCAATACATAGTAATTCATTCCTGCTCATGCACACAGTTATGTAAGGTTGCAACCTTAGGGGGACGTTAGAGGAACGTTATCTAAACAACGTTAGGGGAACGTTATCTAAAGGTTACAACGTTAGGCGAACGTTACGGCAACGTTATCTAAACGTTAGGGGAACGTTAGAGGAACGTTATCTAAAGGTTACAACGTTAGGGGAACGTTAGAGGAACGTTATCTAAAGGTTACAACGTTCGGGGAACGTTAGAGGAACGTTATCTAAAGGTTACAACGTTAGGCGAACGTTAGAAGAACGTTATCTAAAGGTTACAACGTTAGGCGAACGTTAGAGGAACGTTATCTGAAGGTTACAACGTTAGGGGAACGTTAGAAGAACGTTATCTAAAGGTTACAACGTTAGGGGAACGTTATCTAAAGGTTACAACGTTAGGCGAACGTTCATGGAACGTTCAGAGAACGTTCGACCAAACCAAAAACTAACGTTTCCAAAACGTTCACAAAACTTGCCGTTTGGACCAAAAACTAACCACAGACTAACCAAAAACTAACGTTTCCGCAACCAAAAACAAACGTTACCAAAACGTTTTGGGAACCAAAAATTGTTAGCTGGGTTAGATCAGCAACCTGTGCCGACTGCATTTGCTTTACTACTACTACTAATAATAATAATAAGCAATATGACATGGTTAATGTAATATAATGTTGGTTTATAATGGCACTAACGTAGCTAATATTGTTTTTATTGCTTATCTGGTTTAGTTGTTTGCTCTCTAAATCTGGTGAACATGGTGAAGACTATCGATCAGTGTTTCCCAAAGCCCAAGACAACATCCTCAAATGTCTTATTTTGTCCACAACTCAAAGATATTCAGTTTACTGTCACAGAGGAGAGAATAAACTAGAACATAGCCTATTCACATTTAACAAGCTAACATAAGAGAAGTTTGAAATCGATTATCAAAATAGTTGGCGATAGATTTAATAGTTGACAACTAATTGATTAATCTTTGCAGCTATACTTATCTGACAGGTTGGCACAATTTACTGCCAAGCCAAGGCCGGCAACATTACGTTGTATGAACATTAAGTTGTTGTGTAGAAGGCTCAGTTGTCAGTCAGTTAACTTTTAAGATATAGGAAATTATTTTATTTTGTAATGTGTAGGCATCTTGATCTTTTTAAATACATTTTACAGTCCTTCCAGAACAATGCGGACTTTTTTTGTGATTGTTGCGGGCAAAAATCCTTGATTAGGGGTAGAGCAGTCGCCTGCCAATCCGAAGGTTGGTGGTTCGATCCCTGGCCCTGCAGTCCCACGTCGAAGTGTCCTTGGGCAAGACACAGAACCCCTAGTTTGTGTAAATGTGAGTGTGTGAATGTTTATCTGATGAGCAGGTGGCACCTTGTATGGCAGCCTCGGCCACAGTGTATCAATGTGTGTGAATGGCAAATGGTTCCTGTACTATGTAAAAGCGCTTTGAGTAGTCGTTAAGACTAGAATGCTATTTATGCGATGAAATTGAGGGAACTTGCAAAAATTGCAGGGAACTTGTAAAAATTGTGGTTTGATAAAAAAGTGATTCCCCAACACCGTGTTCTCACTAGGCGTAATTACGTCACTTCATAACGTTCCCATGGCAACAGAGGAAAATGGCTGCTCTTGTGTGAAGTAAACGCAACATTTTTCAACTTTCTGCTAAGATATATGTGACTTTTACAACAAAAATGTGGGGATTATGAAATCATGCAAGCCACATATATTTTGCGCGGAAATCTGCAATTTATGCGGCGAAAGTGCAGTGTATTTGAAAAAATGCGGCCCCCGCATAAATATTTGCGGACTTTGGCTGATTATGCATTGAATTATGCAATCGCATAATTGCGTTTTTCTGGAGGGACTGATTTTATTTAGACCGTTATTGTTAAAATACCTACACAAGTAGTTGTGTATCTTTTTGTATGTTTGGACTCTTATGGACATAATGTGCAATTAGTTAGGGCTGCAGCTATCGATTGTTTTAGTAATTGGGTATTCTACCGATTATTTCATCAATTATTTCAATTCATTCAATATTATTTATTATTTCAACTTTCTGTTTGTACTCAGATATGTTGTTACTTGGACAGATTTCCTGCTCTCAGCTTTGGTCCTCCTCACACTCAGGCTGCTTCTGCACCCTTGCAAATCTTCTCCTTTCGGATCTCTCCTGCACTCTTGGATTTTTTTGTGTTACAACCCTATCAAAATTCTCCAACCAATAGAATGCTAGGTGTAGTGTTGACCAATGAAATGATCCCTGTACTGTTGAAGGTGCGTTCGTTTTAAAGGAATACGCCACCGTTTGTTGAAATAGGGCTTATCACGGTCTCCTCTAGATGTAGATAGGTGGGCAAACGCATTTTTGTCTCAGTGCTTGCATTGTCTCAGTCCGGCGGAGCCGCCGTTAGCTTAGCGTAGTGAATGGAATCCTTTGTTGCCATTAGCATTAGAGCCCGACCGATATGGATTTTTGGGGGCCGATGCCGATATTAACTCGAAAAAAGCTGATTTATAAGCCGATATTTTGATTTTGAAAATAAACTGGATATTAGACCCATTTCCTATAAACTGCACTTACACAACATTCAATAGCAAAATATCTGCCTGTTCTATGTATGTGGGCTGTATAAACCATTTTCCAGAAGGGATGTTAAAAAAAAGCCTTAGATTACAGTCTCAATGACTAAACAATTGCACATAAAAAGTATATATTTTTTAATGATCAAAAAACAGTCTGGTTTTAAACATTTAACACTTTTACTTACTTCCAGTTGAAGCTGGTTTTAACAGTCTGTGTACTGTAAATAAATTATAATACTAAAGTTAAAGTAAAAGAGCTATACCAAACAAATTCAATATTCTACAAAACCATGTCAATGAATTGAAAATAAAATTAAAATAAGTTAAATGTATAGCTACATATAAAATAAATAAATATAAAATAACACAGAACACTGCATTAGAGGAATCTTCGCAGAAGTAGTCCCACACTTTGCTGCCACAGCATTCACCTTTTTCAGCCATCTGTAGGGCAGAAAGAGAGACAGAGAAAGAATAAGCATGTGTATTAATAATATCACCATGTATCATTACTCATGTCATCATTGCAATTATAATAATAATAATAATAATAAACAGGGATCTCCTACATGGGCAAAAATGAGAAATATAGAGAAATATTTTTTTATTTGTCAAGCAATAGGTATTACCTATTACCTATTTATATTTAACAATAGTATTACAACATGTTCCTGTTATGTCTGTAAAGCTGCTTTGAAACAATCTGTATTGTAAAAAAAGAAAAAAGAAAAAAAAAGCACTTGTTCAGCTCACATTTATTTACATGTCCCCACTGGTTTAATCATTTCTGACGCACCTACTGTAGTTATTGTAACTATATTTGGTCTCACAGACACATTCACAACGGTCCCGTATATCTTCTCCTCTTCTCTTTGTGCAGTCTGAATCAAAACATCGTCATGCGCTGGCGAACGTAAAGTTACCGGTGTCGTGCCAAGGTACTTACCCCCGCCAGGATTTGTATCCCCTGACTACGGGACCGTGCGTGCACTCAGAGCGGAGTTTCACTGATATCAGGTGAAAACAGCCTGCTATTTTGTGCATCCCCTATTTAACTTTTGTGTGCTGCCGCGGTCAGGGGATACAAATACTGGCGGGGGTACCTTGGCACGCCACCGGCTTTCAGCTCAGAGAAGATTACGGAATCAATTCGAAGTTGAATGGTTAACATTAGTGTCATGAACACACCGCTGTCAATTTTGAGAAGAACCACCTTCAAACAAGTTAATAGCAAACATGTAAGGGGCCTGCTAAAAAGGAAGCTATGTTAGCGTTAGAATAACGTAACTGTTGTTGTTTTTTCGAGGCACGCTGTACATAACTTCTAGTCATTTACTACACGCGCCCCCCCGCCACAGTTACGCGGTCATTATGTGGGAAACACTGCAGATATATTTAGAATAAGTTAAACGCTAACGTTATAGTTTGACCTCTTATTAACGTTCACGCTCTTCCACTGATAAACATGGTATTAGTTAGCTTTGTGGCTAATCTAATATAGCAATGCATTAGCGGCTGTAAGTGATGTTACAGAATATTTAGAAGTGATAATGATAGGACCGTTAGCTAGAACTACCACACCGTTTTTATATACAGAGTATGAACTAAATCTACTCATTTCTCATGACGAACGACAGACTCACCGTCAAAACAGTACATCTCCATGCCGGGTGATAGCTTTCTTCTGTAGTGGATTTCTGGCGCTGTGTCAACTGGGGAGTTGCAGACCGCCCTCTGGTGGGCAAACTATGCAACACTCATAACATGAGTGAAGCATGAGACTCAGTTTCTCATGTTTCATCGGCCGTTATAAACGGCGATGCCGATTTTAAATGCAATTAGCTCATATCGGCCGATAATATCGGCCGGCCGATGTATCGGTCGGGCTCTAGTTAGCATGTCGTGAGTAAAAGTGAGCCAACAACAACAAAACAACCTAATTACTTCTTGTGGCCTGTGTATTCACAACAAGTACAAATAGCAACGCAAAATAAGACCAAACAATTTCCTAGGCATATATTGATTTGGGACTATATTGGGTGGAAGTAGCCAACCGAAGCACTGCTACATTGGCGCAGAGATCACGCAGCAGCTGTTACGGCCGAGGCTCTGACCCACAACACAGAGAATCACAGGCAGACACAGTGGGCGAAGCACGAGGAAATACAGGAAAGTACTGGTGTGAACAAACAAGGTAGCTATCACACTGGGAGCCAAGTTACCACATTGGTAGCTGTAAGGATCTGGCGCCGAAGATGAGTTCTGCCCGGGTCTAAATTAGGGATGCACCGATACACATTTTTTCACTTCCGATCCGATACCTGAATTTGGATATCGGCCGATACCGATACTATTCCGATACCAGAGCTGTTTGCTTTAATATTATTATTATTATTATCATTATTGTTGATTTTATATGACGCTGAAATAAACTCCTCTCAATGGGCAAGTATGATATGGACGTACATATGCATGTATGTCCCAAAAGGCAACTTGAGGTAAGTATAAGGTCAGAAAAGGAAGTCAGAAAAACAGTAAAAATCTCATTCTGAAAACAGATATGCAACTGTAAGGGTTTCAAATTGATTGTCATGTCAATATTTATTACATTCCCAAAATGTCAAATACTTGAGTCTTGAAATATAAGAAAAGTGCAAGTGTAAAAATCTCTCACACACACACACACACACACACACACACACACACACACACACACACACACACACACACACACACACACACACACACACACACACACACACACTATCAATAAAACAGTGTGTGAACAGCGCAAATCAAGCACACTGGCTCTTGTAGCATCAACAAATCAAGGTTTTAAAATGTAAAATATTTGAAATATAAGAAAAGTGCAATAACTGTAAACATCTTACACACACACTTAGTTACACACACACACACACACACACACACACACACACACACACCTCTGTTTTCACGGCTGAAACAGCGGCCGCCGGGACACGTACGATCCGCGGTCTCTGGTGGACGCAACAACGGGGAAATGAAATGCCAAAAGCCGGCGACAACACCGGGACAGACGGTTGTGAAAGTCCTGTTTTGTTTTTGCATTTTGCTGTCTTGCTCCGCGGTGTTTCCACTGTGAAGTATTTACAAACAGCGGACACCCAGGATAGCATCGAGCTAGCCACAATGCTGCTCATGCTACTATCCTGCTAGCTGGCTGCAAACTGCGAAATGGACTTCCTGAGCGGGGGCGTGTCTCATAACTCTGTGTCTCATTGAGCCGCGCCTCCGTTCAGGAAATCTATTCCACAGTTTGCAGCCAGCCAGCAGACCAGCCGGCACCGGCAGGAATCACTTTTGGATCCATTTCAGCAGACAACGTTAAAGTGCAGACATGGCTCGTGGTATCGGAAATCTCCGCAGGTTGGATCGGGAAAATCCGATACCTGAATTAACGCTGGTATCGGTCCCGATACTGGATCGGATCGGCCCCATCCCTAGTCTAAATACTGCAGCAGTCCTTAGGTGAATCAACTAGCTACAGCTGCTAGCTGCAACTAGCTACAGGTAGATCGCCCGGCCACGACCCTTCACCTACTTTCCGGACGCCAGCAACACACACACACACACACACACACACACACACACACACACACACACACACACACACACACACACACACACACACACACACACACACACACACACACACACACAGGACGGAGAGGAGCTGCGTGCTTTGGGAATAAAACGACATGAGGAGGATGATCGGTAGCGATCGCTGAACAGCCTGAGGACGTGAGGATGAAAGCCAACAGATCTGGTGGTGGGAGTGACAATAGAGTGTCTGTGATGTGGAGAGTGGGACGTTCCGCCGGACAAGATAAGCTACCGGGGATTTCTCAGCGTTGATCCATCCTGCAGTCCTCAACTTTTTTTTCCGGTGTGATAAAGTCAACTGGGAAAAACGCCGAATGGATCCATTAAACAGCTGTCCACAGAGTAAGTGATTACTGTAAACATGACGCATGGTTATTTTATGGGATAGATCGACCCATATTAGACCTGTACTCACAGAGTTGCTGCATGATATCTCTGTGCCAATAAGTAGCAGTGCTTCCGCTGGCTACTTCCACCCAATATAGTCCCAAATCAATATATGCCTAGGAAATCGTCTAGTCTTATTTTGCGTTGCTATTTGTACTTGTTGTGAATACACAGGCCACAAGAAGTAATTAGGTTGTTTTGTTGTTGTTGACTCACTTTTACTCGTGACATGTTAACGGCAACAAAGGATTCCATTCACTACGCTAAGCTAAGCTAACGGCGGCTCCACCGGACTGAGACAATGCAAGCACTGAGACAAAAAATGCATTTGCCCACCTATCTACGTCTAGAGGAGACCGTGATAAGCCCTATTTCAACAAACGGTGGCGTATTCCTTTAACTTAGAACGTCAGTTGCGGACAGCTGCTCTGTAACCAAGTTTATTTACCCCCGCCGTCCATTGCTTTATTATTAGTATATGTCAACAATGTCCACAAACTGGTGGACGCACTTTCACCTGCACCCATCAGGAAACGGGAGAAAGCTTTGAAATGGGACATATCAAGTTACGTCCAAGCTACAAGGGTGAGTAACATAAATGAAGCACCTAGCATATGGCGCTAGCATATAGCCTAGCTTGGTATCCGTAAACAAATATATTTTCTTTATAGTTTAGCTAGATTGAACGACATATGACGGACAGTATGTGTGTATTTAATGACCCCACTTTGTATTTTTTCCTCGTTTGGTTAAACATGTTCCTGGGGGATTTGGCTAATTTCATGTTAGAGCCAGTAGCAAAACCTAAACTGTAATATAACTTAAAAACAAAAAGAACTGGATTGTTCGTCAGTTTTTACATCACTGTTGTATGTTTTTCAGATACTGTTTTAAATTCTTATAACATTAGTATAAAAATAATAAAATTCATATCAGGCTGTACAAGTTGTAAGTATAATTTCACTACTATAATAAAACACTTTACATTTATTTTGACCCTAATGAAATCAATACAAAGCTAACTGAACAGAAAAGAACAAGTATTTAGTTTCAGTTTCTCTTCTTCCAGGTGTGACTGAAGTACCCCTGTTGAGCTTTATCACAGCTGCACTGTGTGCATGGACCAGTGTTGTACAACCACACTACTGTGTTGTTCCAGTCAGTACATTCCTCCAAACTCAAAATCCTATTGGTTCCCCCTGTACTCACCTGTGTCCAGAGGGCAGGCAGCAGTGGCACAAACCAAGAATGTTGGCAAGTCTGATAATAATGTACAGTAATTGTAATTCAAATACTGCAACTACATACACATCATGTCACACACACTTATCATTTCTTTATCTTGCTTAAATTCACAGGGTGCACAAGGCCCGGGAGAGAAAATGACTGTGATGTCCACAAAACCAAAGCAGAGAAGGTTAAGGTAAGATGAGTAAGGTAAGTAATGATGTTAAAGAAAGCTATGTACACCTAATATCTTATGTGTTGATGTCTATGGATTTGTCTTGAATAGGTGTATACTATACAAAGACAACAGTGGAGAATTGCTGGATCTGTCTGTCCTCAAAGTGCCAGAGATCCAGAAGGACTCCACCATCACCTGCATAATCCAAGTGATAAAAGAGAGAACAAACTATTGTGTTCTCTGCTTACATGAATATGTGCCTGTAATGCCTGCCCACATATACAATCAATTAATAAATGCTGATATGTATTACTGATGTTTCTTAAATCATTGTAGTTTTTCAGAGCAATAACATACAGATTATTAAAGCCATGTTCATATTTGCAACAAATTAAAACCCTGATCAAGGCAAAAAGGTTTTACCAACACTTGGTAAATGGCTTTAATTTACCTTGTCAAAACAATGAGTAATTCATAACAAACTGCACAGTATTTGACACAAAACCTAAAAAGCGTATGGTGCTCCTGTGAAGCAGTACACTTTGCCTGTAGTATTTACTGTAGCAGTAACATTGATATTGGCAAACAGATGACCCAGGTACAGGTGAGTTTGTGAGCAGGGTTATGATATGAACTAAAATAAAAAATAAAATAAGCATAAGAATAATTCAATTAAATAGGAGGTATATACAACTAGTAGAAGATAAATTAACTATACAAGAGCTATTAAAGTAAAATTATGAGGTAGTATAGCAAGCATAAAGTGACATATTATCAATAGCAGGGAGTCAAGTCAACAGTGTACACCAGAATGATATATACTGTGATTAAGTAATGATACTAACTGTTGTCTGTACTAATATAACAAAACAGAAAAAGAATATAATGTATGATGAAGTATGGAGAACAAGAGTCCCATATGACCACAAGAGACTTTAAGTGCAGCTGTTGATGATCACTACAAACACAACTTGCAGATGGTTGTAGTCTGTAGCCAGCCATACAGTAGGTAGCTCTGGAGCAGATGGTTGTAGTCTGTAGCCAGCCATACAGTAGGTAGCTCTGGAGCAGATGGTTGTAGTCTGTAGCCAGCCATACAGTAGGTAGCTCTGGAGCAGATGGTTGTAGTCTGTAGCCAGCCATACAGTAGGTAGCTCTGGAGCAGATGGTTGTAGTCTGTAGCCAGCCATACAGTAGGTAGCTCTGGAGCAGATGGTTGTAGTCTGTAGCCAGCCATACAGTAGGTAGCTCTGGAGCAGCAGGGTGACTTCTAGCTTTCAGACACTGTGCTGCTATGATGCAGCAGCTCAACAGTCACACCTGGAAGAAAAGAAAGTAAAACAAAATACTCTGTTCAGTTTGCTTTGTATTAATTGCTATTTAAGGAGCAAATAAGACATATCATTTCTAGATCAGTTTTTATTATAGTGGTGAAATTTTACTTAACATTACATTTTATACTGATATGAATCCATCATTTTCAGACTAATGTTATATGAAGGAATGACGACTAAATTCTGATGAACAACACACAACAGTGATGCAAAAACTGAGACAAACAACCCAGTTTCTTGTGTTCTTTTAAGTTATACTACGGTTTAAGTTTTACTATTGGCTCTAACATGAAATTAGCCAAATCCCCAGGAACATGCTAACCAAACGAGGACAAAATACAAAGTGGTGTCATTAAATACACACATACTGTCCGTCGTATGTTGTTCAATCTAGGTAATCTATAAAGAAAATATCTTTGTTCACGGTTTGTGCACATTGTTGACATACTAATAATAAAGCAATGGACGGCGGGGGTAAATAAACTCGGTTACAGAGCAGCTGTCCGCAACTGACGTTCTAAGTTGAAACGAACGCAGCAGTACAGGGATCATTTCATTGGTCAACACTACACCTAGCATTCTATTGGTTGGAGAATTTTAATAGGGTTGTAACACAAAAAATCCAAGAGTGCAGGAGAGATCCGAGAGGAGAAGATTTGCAAGCGACAGCACAGCTCTGTGTACACTTTATGCTACTAGATCTTTGATCAGCTGTTTCTCCGTGAAGGGATGGTCAACGAGACACAATGCAATTTGACTGGGAGATTGTGATCACCACTCTATGTTCTTGCCTTTGTTTTTGGTAGTTGTGGTGTTTGGTGTAGCTTCATCATCCATTCGACTGTGTTTACTTGTGTTGAGTCCCCTCCATGGAATGGATGAGTGGACTGATGTTTTCTGCTGAGATGCTGTAGCATTGTTTTCTCCTGCCTGTCTCTTCTCTTAGTCCTTCACTATCTCAGTCTTTTCCTCCATTTGTAGTCTGCGCTGGGTAGTGAGGGTTTGTGACACTGCAAGAACTAGGATGACAGACGTTCACTGTCGGTCCAGTGTGCACCAACTTGGACAAAGTTAAAGAACTGAGAGGGAATTAGTTTTTAGGTTTTACTGAATATTTGTTAGCGTTTATGCTGACACTTAAATTGTATGTTCTTGAAATTATTAATAAAATATTCTTCATTATTTTGTCATACCAGGAATATCATTATCCTAGATATAGCCTGAAAAATGTTGATATTATTTATTGGCCATATTGTCACTCCTGTTATCAGCTCTTTCCTCTCTTCTCTGTGATCTCAGGTTTGTGGAGGTGAAGAATCGCCCAGAGTCATCAGGTTAAGGTGGCAGTGTGTGTGTCTCTGCGGTATCTTCCGTGCTGTTGCTCTGGCTGATGGTCAGCTGGTAACTAGGGTTGCCCCTGTGGTGAATGGCTGTGAGCAGAGGGGGTGTCGCCTTCTGGGTAGGTTGTGTCTGCAGCCATGGCAGAAGGCAAGCCGTCAGAAAACGGAGCTGGAGTCTCAGTCAGGTAAAGATTCTGCCCATTTCACATTTGAGTTGTGTTTAAGCTTAGATCAGTGCAGGGTTTTGAGGACCACTAGTCCAGTGGAATTTTGCATTGAAGCAGCTGATTGGTAGTAGTAGGAATTGATTGCAAATTAACAAGGACACCTCTCCCCTTCCCCCCATGAAAAGAAAAAACTTGCAAACAAAACCAGAGACCATTTTGTGATGGGATCAAACCAACCACGATGGCAAACCGGGCTAGGGGTCTATAGTGTGTGTGTGTGTGTGTGTGTGTGTGTGTGTGGGGGGGGGGGGGGGGGCGGGGGGCATGCCCTTCCCTACTTACTACCCCCCTACTTCTGGCGCCCTTGCTCACCCACACCCACTTTTTTTCATCGCTGCCTTCTAGGGGTGTGCATCTCTCCCTTATAAGGAGAACTGATATGTATCTAGATACATGGGCTATGTTACGGTTCAGGAATGATACATTTTACTATGGAACGATTCAGTTTGATTCAATGTTGAATAGATTCAGTGCTATTCAATAAAACACAACTCAGTCTGATATATGCATGTTCCATTTTAAATGAAAATTAATCAATTCTATAAAAGAAGCATTTTGTAAAAAGGTAAAACCAGGTAATACTAAAGCAAAGACATGCTAATAGTATAACGTCAACTTAATTAGCGAGCCACTTATAACCAAATAACAGCCACATCAGCTTAAACAACATCCTTGCTGCTCTAATCTTAGAGACAGTAACTCAAACATAGGTCCACGTTACACAGCCATTGTGAGGACTCCAATAATAATCATACAGTATTACGTGAGTAAGTTACACATAAGAGCACAATAATACTGTTGCATGCGTTAGCATGCGGCTTGTGGATTTTTATGCTAAGGTTGTCTAACTGAACGTCTTGGAAGATATAACACGTCAATATAAACTTAACACACCCAAATACACATCTATATACATTTCTACAAGTCTCCTCACATGTTTATGAATGCACACATGGATGCTCACAGCTAGTGTAATTTACAATATTCGAAAGTATTCCTCTCAGCTATTTTCACTGCTAACTCCAAAAAATGAACCCTAATAACGGTTGTTTTTTTACTGCAAAAAAATGGTGCTGGTTGGCTAATCCCTGCCAACCAGAACATGATGACAAAGTCCCACACATGACCACACATGTTGAATTGACAGCAAAGCTTCAGTTTGTAAGAATCGGGCCCTCAGCTGATTGTTGGTCCATGTAGATCGATCCAGGGGTCCATGGTCGGATCTGTGAATCTTACACCCCTTGAAAACAGCACATTTAACACTGCTTAGAGTTAGGGCTGCTCGATTATGGAAAAAATCCTAATCACGATTATTTTGGTCAATATTGAAATCACAATTATTTAACACGATCACTCATTGACTTTTGGTTACATTTATTGAACTAAAAAACAGTGAAAAAGTTAAACAAATCAACAGTGAAAACAACTTGAACTGTGAAATTTCCCTTTTTTTCCCAATTTGAAATTTGTTTTTGCATTTAGAACACAACACAAGATTTTTCTTGTTAAACGTAATGTGCAAAATAATCGTTTTTCTCAAATATTTTCTGTTTGTGATCATTAGGAGTTGAAACCGCAAGTGAAATTGTGATTAATTGCACAGCCCTACTAAGAGTATCGGTTTTGTGTGGGTTAGGCTACCTGGCTGTGTATGGTTTCTAGGGGCTGTGTATGTGTGTATCTCTGCTGTTATAGAAATGGAAAGCAGCGCTATAGAGAAAAAGACTAGAGATGAAGTAATTTGTCCCTCAATAACTCACCGTTATGAGGGATCTCAATTTTCTTTCTACTACATAAACAAAATAAGCTCAAAACTCAACCACCTGTGGGCGCCTGGGTAGCTCACCTGGTAGATACATATACAGTGGCTCAGTCCTCGACGCAGCGGCTGCAGGTTCGACTCCGACCTGGGCCCTTTGCTGATTATCATTCCCTTCTCTCTCCCCTTTTTTGTGATCAAATTTTTTTTTATTGATAATATACAGGTGGAAATTCAATGATAGTACAGATTTTAATACCTCACAAAACCTTATATATCACAAAAACAGAACAAACATCCCGACCCAACCCATGGCGACCTCATTACCAGCTCCCCAAGGAATAAAAAGATACAATACAAAAATACAAATGTAATATAGACATGGTAAAAATTTGTCAAATACATTAATGCTGCACTCTTTCTTTAACCAAGGTGTAAACGTCCCTTCTCTCTTCCCTTTAATGTCTAAGCTGTCCTGTCATAATAAAGGCCTAAAGATGCCAAAATAATAATCTTCGGTTAGGCTAACTTTGTACTGAATGCATATAAATGAAACAGATAACTTTTAATCTGACTATATAATGGCTTACAATGTTTTTTTATCAAAATGTCAGACTATTGTAATGAAATGTCCGTAACGTAAAAAAAAAATTATTAAAAAAAATATATACATATACACACACACACACACACACACACACATATATATATACATACATACATACATACATACATACATACATACATACGTCAAATCAAAAATGACAGATAAATAAGGGCATGTACTTCTCAGCACAATCTACCAAAAATATAAGTAATTCAAGTAAGAAATTCCCATGTTCAAAAGGAGCACAGGAACACAGTATGTGAGCAAGCGTTATTTTTATTGTATTGCATGTTAAATACAATGTGCATATTGCTCCTTTTTAGGGAGTCGACTGGCAGTGGATCCATCAGACACGCCCCCTGAGCAGTGCATCATGGGCTCTGGTGCCCCCCAACAGCCTGCGATATCAGAGCATTAAGCAGCCGTTGCTGTCCCACCCGTTCCACCATGCCAGCCAGCCTCAAAGAGGAGTTTACTACGAGGAAGAGTGGGAGGAGTCTCTGAGCATGTGTGTGCTGGTGCGACAGGGCGAGGCAGATGGCCTCCATACCCTGCTGGAGTTCCCTCTGTTTGTTCACAATAAACTAGGAGACCTCCTCGCTCCAGGGGCTCACAAGTCCTCTGAGTTCTCCTTCCTGTTGACCACGGTGGACGGCAGCAGAGAGGATGACATCAGTGTTGACAGCTTCAAGAGAAACAGCGTTGATTCTATGAAGAGAGAGCACGGCTGTTTCAGGAGCCTGTTTGAAGCAGAGAGGTGTCCTGCACCGTTTATGTATGGCTCTCAGTTTTATTGTTTTCATTGCCCTGGCACAGAGCCGGTAGCTGGCAGCGGGCTGAAATATAGGAAGGACATTGGACTTGGACATGGGAACAAGCCTGTTGAGTGGCCTCTGCTGCCTCCCACCTCTCTGTGTAGCCATGTTGAGAGAGCAGGGGGGGGGGATACTGAAAGAGACAGTGAAGAAGAGGAGAAACTGGCCCTGATGTATGAAAGACTGAGGATAGAGGTAAGAATGCACCCTGTGTCTGGATAAGTGAATTAAAGTTGCACAGGGCACTATGACATCCTGTAACATGAGGCCAATGAAGTGATGATGATAATCTAAAGTAAGACCGTCTAACAGACACACAACCCCGTTTGGGTCTCTCTCTCTCTCTCTCTCTCTCTCTCTCTCTCTCTCTCTCTCTCTCTCTGCATGAGAGATTTACAGTTGTGGCCAAAAGTTTACATACTTGTAAAGAACATGTATGTTGAGTTTCCAATAATTAACACAACTCCTTTTTCTGCGATGGGTCATTCGAGCACATACTTCTTGGTCACAAAAAACAGTCATGAATTTTGGGTCTTTTTTGACTTTATAATGGGTCTTCTGAAAATGTGACCAAATCTACTGGGTCAAAAATATACACACAGCAATGTTAAAATTTGGTTGAATGTCCTTCAGCCATTAGGTGCTTTTGCTAGTCATCCACAAGTTTCGGACAAGCTTCTGGTTGAATTTTTGACCACTCTTCTTGACAGATTTGGTGCAGTTCAGCAAAATTTGTTTTCTGGCTTTCTGACACACTTGTTTCTTGAGCAACGTCCACATGTTCTCGATGGGGTTCAAGTCAGGACTTTGGGAAGGCCATTCTAAAACCTTAATGTTATCCTGATTTAGCCATTCCTTTACCACCTTTGATGTGTGTTTGGGGTCATTGGGCCTCATTTACCAAATGTTCTTAGGAACAAATGTGTTCTTAAACCCCACTTACTCAGTTTTCACAAAGATTCTGGCATTCATCAATGTTTTCTTATTTGGGATTTGTTCTTAGATAAGAACAGAATCTACGCACACTCAAGAGCACTTATGCACAATTTAGAGCTGACGTTTGCGCAAAACAAGTAGTTATACCGTTTTCGTCTGTTGTAACTAACCCTGCGAACAATTCTGCTGTTTAAGAACACGTCATGAGTCAGACGTAGACTTTTCTTAGGGACTTTCTTAAGAAAATATTTAAGAGAAAACTTAGTAAGATATTGGTGATTGAGGCCCATTGTCCTAGGTTTTCCTGAAGAATTTGAAAGTAATCCTCCTTCATTAGTCCATTCACTTTCTGTTCCACTGGCAGCAAAACAGCCCCAGAGCATAATACTACCACCATCATGCTTGACGATAGGTATGATGTTCTTGGGGTTAAAGGCCTCACCTTTTCTCCTCCAAACATACTTGGAAAGTACAAAGTTTTAGAACACCCCAAACGTTCCAGTTTTTTATTGAAATTTTAGGAGTTCAAGTCCAATAAATAGCTTGAAATGATACAAAGGTAAGTGGTGAACTGCCAGAGGTTAAAAAAAAGTATGGTTACCTAAAACTGATAAATAATGTACATTTCAAAATTATACAAGAAGCCCTTTTTCAGGGAACAAGAAATGAGTTAACAACATGAAGCTGTTCTGCAGCAATGGAGGTTGATCAAGCTTTGAAAGTTGGTGCTACCAATTCCCACAAGTGTCCCAACTTGTCTGGATTACTTTCAACCCCCTCTGTCTGTATAAAAGTATTGTTGGAACTGGTACCATACCCTCGTGGGCATTATTTGATCAGTATTGTACTGCAGAAAGTAGTGTGTTGCTATAAAAATGGCGAGAAAAAGGTAATTAATGGAAGAGAGACAGACCATCATAACACTTCAAAATGTAGGTCTTTCCTACAGAGAAATTGTGAAGAAAGTCAAGGTGTCAGTGAGTACAGTATTCACCTTAAAAAGGCACTTAGAAACTGGGGGAAACTCTGACAGGAAGAGGTCTGGAATCAGAAGAACATGGAGGAGGAAGCGTGATGGTCTGGGGCTGTTTTGCTGGATCCAGGGTCTGTGATTTGTACAGAGTGAATGGCACCCTGAACCAAAATGGCTACCACAGCATTCTGCAGCACCATGCAGTACCCTCTGGTATGCACCTAGTTGGTCAGGGGTTCATCCTACAGCAAGATAATGACCCAAAACATAAGCCCAAGCTATGCCAGAGCTACCTTAGGAAAAAGAACAAGATGGTAAGCTTAAAAACATGGAGTGGCCAGCACAGTCACCAGACTTAAACCCCATTGAGCTGGTTGGGGATGAACTGGACAGGAGAGTGAAAACAAAGCAACCTACAAGTGCCACACATTTATGGGAACTTCTGCAACAGAGTTGGGAAGAACTTTCTGAAGAATATTTGATTTTCATTGTAGAAATAATGCCACAAGTGTGTTTAGCTATAATATCTGCCAAAGGGGGCTTTTGATGAGTCAAATGTTTAGAATACATTTTGGTTTATAAATTGATTCCATGATTTCTTTTTTAACTTCAGTTTATTTTATTCTTTCATTACAGAGTACAATAAGACATTGAACTGCATGAATTTCAATAAAAACCTGAAAAAAATGGGGTGTTCTAAAACTTTTGACCGGTAGTGTACTTCTGGTCATTGTGGCCAAATAGCTCGATTTTTGTTTCATCTTTGAAATTCCTTTATTAGGATAACCCCTTGAGATGTACCATCTTGTTTTCAAGGTGGTCCTGAAGAAAATACCACAAAAAACATTGCACACATACAAACAAGATAAACAAAACAAAAAACTCAAAATGGACAACAACAAACAAACAAAAAGAACACACAGAGCCTACAATTACATACAATAAATAACAGAGGTTAATGAACATTCAGAATATAGCCAATCGTTACTGTAAAATGTCAGTGAGATTAAGTGGTTCAGTAAAGAGAGAAGACTAAGGAATGAAAATAAATAATTGAAATTGAAAAGGTGTTAAAGTCTACATGTACAGTTAGTATGAAAGTGAGTTGCCAAGGCATGTTTAAACAGTCTGAGCGATGAAATGGAGCGAATATATACTGTTAAGTTATTCCAGTCAGAAGGTGCTTTACCCTATCTTGCACCCAGCGCAATTGACTTTGTACACCAACGCATGTATCATTCCTATTTTGCACCCGACGCACAGCGGACTTTTCCGTCCATAGACACACATCTGTAAATTAGGGAATGGAATTGCGCTCCCGGGGGCGGTTCAGCGAAAAGAAAAGGCGTCTTCAGGCGCAAACGTTCACTGGTGCTATTTTGCAGTTACAGAAAACAATTCCGCCACAGACCAGGAAAAACCTAGTCTGAAGTCAGTGGCGCAAGTCTAAAGTCAGTGGCGCTAGTCTAAAGTCAGTGGCGCGTTATTGAGAGGCTATTTTATGGGCTCAATGCATACACTTTGCTACACGGACACAGCAGTTCCCACTTTTGCAAACCATACATAATTACAAGGAAAGATATTACTGAAAATGCGCTTCAGGTTTTTAGTTTGGATAGGTCAGGAGCCACTTCACAGTAGTCCTCAAAATGTCACAGCATTCTTTGTGGCTTGTTGTGTTTTACACATTTTCATGAATCATGGATGTGTTGATGACATAAATGAGGAAATATTAGAGGACTTAAAGGGATTCTTCACCGCTGGAAAGCTGAATATATCTTTAAATTGGGTCACTTATGTAGCAAAAAAAAAAAAAATGTAATTGGTGCCTTCTAGGCCGAGAAAAGCCAGAAAATGTGTTTTTGGCTCATATGGATGAAAGACACCAAATCCCAGAATGCACTTCGCTTCGCTGCTTTGAGTACACTCCCAAGCCACGCCTACTATACCGCTTGACAGACAGACAGTGAGGCATTCAACTCAACTCAATGTGTTTTATTGTTATTTCAACCATATACACAAAACAACGTTTCATCGTGGCTCAAGAGGTGTTACACATTTAAAATATATAAAAACGACATTATATAAAAACGACATACGAAACAGGCTAGCTTTAGTGCACACACACATTATTATAGGCTCCGTAAAGTTCAGCTAAGCATACCAGCATTAGGCTTGGTGGGCTGTAAACACCGAGTATAAACACAGCCGTGAATTAGCGTGGGATGTCGAATGGTCGCCATGTAACAGTCACAAACTCCAGCGGTTAGAGAGCGGTTTCCTGCCAATCGGAAGATTGGTGGTTCCATCCCCCGGCCCTGCAGTCCCACGTCAAAGTGTCCTTGGGCAAGACACTGAGCCCCGAGTTGCCCCCGATCCGATGCTGTGCATCAGAGTTTAAATGTGTGTGAATGTTTATCTGATGAGCAGGTGGCAACTTGTACGGCAGCCTCGGCCACAGTGTGTGAATGGTGGATGGTTCCTGTACTATGTTAAAGCGCTTTGAGCAGTCATATATAAATACAGTCCATTTACAACAGGAGCAGGTGTTGCGTTTGGAGGCTCCATGGCTGCAGCAATCCCCTCCAGACTTGAGGAGATGCGCCTGAGAGGCCGCAGCAACATCGCCATCACCATTTATTACTTTGCTGATATCCCGGACAGCTCCTGCTCCAGCCCTGACGAGAACGTCTCCTCGCCTGTGAACCGCCGTCATAATAGCAATCTGCCATGGAACAAGCGCAACTACTCTTAAAGGGAATGTGAGATGATGCTCTGATTGGTTTATTGCACGTTACACCCAAACCACGCCTAGCTACTTCAGACCAACCCATTTTAGATTTGCGTCGGGCGCAAGACTCATTCATCCCGCTGGTATAATAGCAACAGCGCCTGAGATCCGCCCACAAAGCTACTTTTCGCGTTTCGCGTTTGATACTTGCGTTTCAGATCATTAAAATAGGGCCCAAAAGCTTTTTTGATATGGACTTAGAAACATTATGTACTGAAAAGAAAAGCTATAAAGTTTGTCTTAAATGATGAGTGGAGGAAAAAGGAGCCAAACGCTGTTTTAAATAAAAAGGATAGTTGAAATGAACACACTCTGGACCTCAACAGGTGTAATAGTCCTAAAAGAAAATATGCTATTAATAGACAGTGGATTATTAGGTTGTAAATTACCACAATTAGATGATTCAGGCACTATAGAAGAGACTGATGAGAAGTGCTTATTAAAGGCTTCAATTCAGAATGTAAAAAATCCAACGCATCTTGGACATTTGGAATTAACTGATACCTTTTTTTTAGTTCATTGAAACTATATCATTAATAAATTGATATAGATTTAGTTTTTTGTATTGTCTAATAGTAATTAGTTGTGAGTTGTGGGGCGGCTGCTGCTCAGTGGTAGAGTGGTTGCCTGCTAATCGGAAGGTTGGTGGATCAATCCCCGGCCCTGCAGTTCCATTTCGCATCTATGTGTGAATGTTTATCTGATGAGCACGTGGCGCCTTGTGCGGCAGCCTCGGCCACAGTGTGTGAATGGGGGATGGTTCCTGTACAATGTTAAAGCGCTTTGAGTAGTCTTTACGACTAGAAAAGCGCTATATAAATACAGTCCATTTACATTTAGGCAGTTTGATTTTCCATATACAGTACACAATTGCATGATCGCTACAGCAATCAGACATAATTCTTGATTTTAGGAATCTGTTTGGATGAGAGACTAGTATCTAGCAGAGACTGACACGTTGGTGTAACACGGATGGGTTCACTGATTAACTGGGATAGATTCAGATTTCCAAAACTATTTTTTATCTTTAGCAGCAGATTTATCAAGCCAATTTTTGTTAAATTCACCTAATAGGATAATTTCGTTTGTTTTAATTTAATAGAATTAATGGTAGAGATCGTGCAATTTATAGATTCAGCAGGTGCAGACGGAGGTTGATATATATTTCCAAAAGTTATTTTGGAAGGGTTCGATATCAGGAGTGATTAACTCTGAGACCAAATTAGAAGACACATATGTGGATACACCACCTCCTCTATCAACCCTATATAAGACATTGTCAGCAAGTTCAATTTCGTTGTTAGATATTTTGTTAGTAAGCGAAGTTTCAGATAAACAGCAGCAGGTTTGTACTGTTCAACCTATGCTCGAAGCATGTCAATGTTGGGTAGAAGGCTTCTTACGTTTAGATGAATTATTTTATCACCGTCCAGTTTGATATTTAAAGATTAAGAAAGTAAAACCACTGATCAGACAGTGAAAAAGAAAAAGTCAAAGGAGTAATTTCTAGCACTCAAAATTACTAAATAAATAGTAATTACAGTAAGACACACGCAAATCAGTCCCTCCAGAAAAACGTGATTATGCGATCGCAGAATTCAATGCATAGTCAGCCAAAGTCCGCATATTTATGCGGGGGGCCGCATTTTTTCAAATACGCGGCACTTTCGGTGCATAAATTGCCAATTTTCGCGCAAAATATGCGGGGCTTGCATGATGTCATAATCCCTGCATGTACGTTGCAAAAAAGTCACATATATCTTAACAGAAAGTTGAAGAATGTTGCGTTTACTTCACACGAGCAGCCATTTCCCCCTGTTGCCATGGGAATGTTATGAAGTGACGTAATTACGCCTAGTGAGAACACGGTGTTGGGGGAATCACTTTTTTTTCTCTTTTTCATCAAACCGCAGTTTTTGCAAGTTCCCACAATTTCATCGCATAAAATTGCGTAAATATCCCGCATATTCCATCGCATTTTTTAAGAAAATGTGCTGCATAATCAAGGATTTTTGCCCGCAACAATCACAAAAAAACTCTGGAGGGACTGACAAAACAACAAAATACATAACAGATTCATACACACAAAGACAAGACAACAGGAAACAAACACAAGACTAGCCTATTAACCCCGGTCACCATGCCCATTTTTTGGTGAGTAAACCAAAGAAATGAGAAAAAAAGAAGAAAAAAAATACACTTCTGAGCTTGGCCTGCTTCAAAGTGAAGACATTCGAGTGGCTCATAACCAAACATGGATTGATATATTAAATCAGGTGCATTTAACAGGTCATTTTGAAATAATTAACAGTAGCCCACTTCTTATGACCTCATATAAAAAAATAGTGGTCAAACAATTACAATATTTAATCGCATTAATGTCATAGTTAACTCACAATTAATCGCACATTTTTATCTATTCTAAATGCCCCTTGATTTCTTTTTGTCACATTTTCTCATTTTAATGCTCTTATCAGCATGGAAAAGTGGATCGGCTGCTTTGTTCAAATAAAAAAAACAACATTGGCATATACATAATTTTCAATTTCACACTAACATTCACAATTGGAGCTAATAATCTCTCACACAATGTAACACTGTTGCCTCAATTTTCCATTGCAGATAGTACTGCCTTGTGCCTGAGGCGAGCGTGGCTTGTCGTCATAGCGACTATAGTTTCCTGGTTCTCCTTCTCCTTAAACAACATAAAATCAAGGAGAGGGTTAACTTCTCCTTTTCCTGTTTCCCACCGTGGTCAGAAAGAACAGATGAGACACTTTGTTTCTCTCACTATGACACTAGAGTTGCTACTCGCTCCGAAGGTAATCACTGTGACGAGCCTACCAGCTACGCGGCTTGCAAGCCCAAACAAGTGTATGCGGCCAGCCACGCCAAGACCCCCCCTTCAATCACTACTATTGGCCAGGCGTCCAAGGTAACGTAACCCCATTTGTTAAGGTCCTATCCCCTGACCAATCCACTAACCTAACCTTAACCACTCGAGGTGAAATGCCTAACCCCAACCAATCGAGCTGCTTCGTAGGGCGAGACATGGCGTGGCCATAGTGGGATTCGTAATTTTACCGGCCCTGTCTGTTTTGTTTCCAGTCTAGCTAGATCCGAAAGAAAGTTAATCTTGCGATAAAAAAATTGTTGGCGTTAAAATTAGTTTGCGTTAATGGCGTTAACGCGTTAACTACGCGTTAATGGCGTTAACACGTTAACTACGCGTTAATAACGCGTTAACTGACAGCACTAATAAAAACTACTATGTATAAAATACATTGGAAAATGCATATTTTTATGTAATGCTTATTAGTTTAATCAAGGTAAGACAAACAAAAAGAAAATCATGAATCCTTGGCAGGAACAACAAGATCTGTCTCCCAAATACAGTGGAGACATACGTAGTACAGCCAGTATGATTTTTTACGACACTATACTATACAACACTATACCGTTTTTCAGTAGCTAGACAGTTTACGGCAAACACTACCACATCAGCTCCATACATTAACTTAGGTTAGCAGCCAAAATACCAAAGAAAATGTTTTAGAATTAGGGCAGTGACCATAATTAGTTCATAATAGAATGGCTGCGGAAACAATGTAACAGAATAAGGGAAGAGGTAAGAGAAAAGTAAAAAAAAAAAGGTTTACTGAACTACCTATCCAGGAGAGCTCATGGAGGAATCCGTGGGTGCCATGAAGGCAGCCTCAGCCGCTTTGTGGTCGTTGAATAGTTGTTTTTCTCCATCAACTACAACACTCAGGCTCTCATGTACGTACATTTGCGAAAGTAGTGTTATCAGTGCCATGGCCAACTCGCAGAATGCGCACGCTGTGATACATCAGCTTACGTTGTATTTACCAAACCTGCAGTTCATCGGGTAATCAGTGCCTTTCTCCGCCCACTATACCGTAAATTGCGCTCCACCTGTATGGTCCAAGCAGCGCATCCGGCTTTTTAACACACTAAATATGCGCTCAATCACTGTCGTCTGAATGTGTGCCTGGTTGTAGTTTTGCTGAGCTGCTGTTGTTGGGTTGTGTAATGGGGTCGTGGTTGTTATTTCGGCATTTAGTGGTGGGGAAATGTACTTAACGCCTAAAGCGTTAAGTACTTGTGCTATGATACGGCTGAGTGCAGACTGCGATATTCCCACTGCTGATGCTATGACTGTTGAAATGATCCTGATGCCAATATTTGTAATGTAGCGAGGAGTTTAACAACTGCTGGAATGGAATGTGAACGCTGACTCAGAGATTCTGTCATTTTGATTTCTTCCAGTAACTGTAATATTGCATGGCTGTAACACTTAATGATTTCATGTTCACTCAACTGAAAAAGTGTGATCCTTGTGGCAAAAGTCTTTTCAGCTCGTCTCCTTGGCCTATGCCTCCGTCTTGCTCGGATTACTGCTGCAATTTCACCAGGAGGCATATGCGAGGAAACCCGCTTGCGCCTGGTTTACACCTAAAATAGAGGCGTGCTGTCATGGGCGGTTTTTGTACATACCGCGGAATACATAATTAGGCACACTTTATGCTTCCCCTCCCATCTCTTTATGGAAAACTTCCACTTTCCCCTTCACCCTTCCATGAATGCATATGCATGACACGGAAAAGCGCAATTTGCCACTTTCAGCTCCCGCGACAGACACTCTGCGCTTTTACCTTAGTGCGGCCTGTTTGTACATACCTCGCCATGCTTTTACACGCGCGTTGCAGAACAAATACGCCTGAAGTGGGCGCAAAAGCGTTCGTACATGAGGCCCTCAGAGTGCAAAGATTACAAAGAGAATATTCGAGACCCAATTCCCGAAGCCTCCGTTTAACCGTGACGAAGGCTTTACGTTTCCTCGTCAAATCCGGGTAGATGAAGATGTGGCTGCCGATAAAAGTCAGGTCTTTTTTCCCCGAGCTAGGCGAAGGATCTTTAATTTATCCTCAAAGTGGAGCAACTTAATCAGGATAGGCCTTGGACTGGGACTCCCGTGTGATCAGACTTTGTGGACAAAAGTACGGTGTGCCCTCTCGATAGCCGGTGGTGTGGGGAATTCATCTTTGCCTAGGAGTTGAGGGATCAAACCAGCCATAAATCCCAGAATGTTGCGGCCTTCTGCTGCCTCTGGTATCCCGAGAAAGTGGAGATTTGCAGATCTGCTCCGATTTTCAAGATCCTCGACCTTATCAACCATGTTTTTATTATCAATTTCAAGTTGTTTGACACGGGTAGAGAGATCGTTCAGATTGTCCTCATTTACTCCGACACGTTCCAGCAGCGACACATGATCCCCTAATGTGGATAGGGATTTCTCCATACCACTCAAGGTGCCAAAAATCAGATCAACTTTAGTGTCAAAGTATGTCATTAGATTCTGTTTAACTTGATGGATGGTATTGTGTGAGACTTCATTTGGATAGGCTCCATTGTTTGGTCAATTGTTAGCGATTTGATTTCCTGATATTAAGAGTAAATATGTCCTTTCGTCAAGCCAGTCACGCGCCTTGTTAAGTTAGTCCTACTAATTTGTTAAATGTAACTTAATATCAAGCAAAGCATAGCCACAGGTTTAAGATGGAAAAAAGCAAGCAGACCATGACTCGTCTGATCACAGAACTTTTCTCCAGAAGCCCTTGTCTTTGTCCATAAGATCAGCAGCAAACTTCAGATGAGCCTTAAAGTGCCACTTCTAAGGGCTTCCTTCTTGCACGGCAGCCTCTCAGCCCATGGCGATGTAAAACACGCTTAACTGTGGACACTGACACCTGTGTTCTAGCACCTTCTAATTCATTGCAGATCTGCTTTTTGGTGGTTCTTGGTCGACTCCTGACCAATTTTTTGCCCAGTAGTGTGCATGTTCTTTATAACTGTATGTAAACTTTTGGCCACAACTGTTAGCAGCTGGACGCTGTTCTTCATCTGGGGTGGGAAGCAAAATTATGTAAAAACACTTCACCAATCTCACCATTGTGTGGCGTATTGTCCACACAAATGTTAACTTCACCACGTCCGAAAATGTGCAGCCCAGTGCTGCTTCCCCAAGCCTTTCAGTTGGAAGCACACACAACAAACCATACAGGTCAGAGGAAAGACGCAACATTGCAGTCCATGTGGCGTCTTTCCTCTGACCTGTATGGTCAGAGGAATTGTCTGACCTGTATGGGTAACTATTTGGACTGCAATGTGGTGTCTTTCCTCTGACCTGTATGGAGGGGCATATGCAATTAATGTCAAATTAGTGGTGGGGAAAATTTTAGGTATTCAGAAAAGTGGTAGTGACGTATCCCCACTGTCCCTACCATAAATTACCACCATGGGTATGGGGTTGGGGCATGGGTTTATGTCGGTTAGCCTAATAGCTGGTTTGATTTTCATTGAGAGATGATTTTATGAAGTACCCCATGCCAATCTCTAGGTATGGTGAAGGGTATGTGATGATGTAGAGCTATTTTAATTCCAAAGGTCAAGGGAACTTTATCAGGATGCATAGTATCCTGGATCCATGAAATAACTGGCCTTTAAAAATAAAAATCTGCCTGCTGCCTTTATGGGAATTTAACATAGGGGTGTACTCACTTTTGTTGCCAGCGGTTTAGACATTAATGGCTGTGTGTTGAGTTATTTTGAGGGGACAGCACATTTACACTGTTATACAAGCTGTACACTTACTGTACTTTACATTGTAGCAAAGTGTAATTTCTTCAGTGTTGTCCCATTTAAAGATATAATGAAATATTTACTAAAATGTGAGGGGTGTACTCACTTTTGTGAGATACTGTGTAGCCTAGCTCCTGTAGCGGACTTTGTGCCCATATGATTTGATCAGTTTGGATGACTCGTGCAGCCCCAGTCCGCAGTAGATAGGCATACAGACATGCAGCGAGAGTGCACAGAGAACAAGATGCCTGAATATTGATTATCTATTTTGAATTTGATTACATCCGTTGTGTGAAATTGCTTTGGACTGTCGTCGTACTTACAGTACTAGGCGGGCAAACTGGTTGTAAAATGACACCTCTATATATTGTTTTGCAGCTTCCAAGTTTCTTTATGAAGAACCATGATTACACCATGTACTCAAATGATGTGGAGTTCATCAATGGCCTCCTGAATACCAAGACCAGGTAATGCTCACTCTGTTTGGGCTAATGGCGAGACATTATTACTAGGGGTGTCACGATTCTCAAAATCCTCGATTCGATTACATTTATTAACAACATAATGTAACAATAACATATCTTCAGTCAATTGGAAACTTGACAATTTGTCAATAAAGTAAAATGAAACAAAAATGTTTACCGACAATCCTGAGGGCACCACACGGAGTTTGGTGTTAAAGCCCCCAACGTCGTCTTCCAGGCAGCACTGCCTGGAAAGAACTAAGATTAGGCAATGGTTATGGTTGAAGACGACGGTCGCTGCCTTTTCTTTGGAGGCGAAGTTGGGGGCTTAAAACACCATCGAGCCAGCAGACAGAGCAGAGACTGATAGCAAATAAGGCGACTTGGGCAGTCCACAAACTTGTTGCTCTCTCTAATAGGGATGGGCATTCGATTAAATTTTCTTCGCCGATCGTCGGGAGAATTAACGATAAATTATCAATTAATCATTAATATTTTTATATTAAAATTCATTATTTATTTAACTTTTTATAAATCAAATTTTTTTTTGAAAATACAAAAATACAGCGTGTTTTTCCTCGATGAGATCTTAATTACAAGGACAACAACTTGTAGCAGTTAAACTGGAGGTTATGCTAAACTTGAAGATGTTTGCGCTGCGGTGCTCTGAAGCAGCGGAACCTGCTGCTGCCAGCCGGCCTTCTTAAACACCTCGTTTGCTCCAAAATAATAAATAAAAAGAATCATGTTAGATAATAACTTAACCAAAAACATAATAATACTTAGATCTGACAGGTTTTTTCAAAATGTAACTCAAAACTATCCAAGGCACGGATAAAGCCTAATATAAAATAACCAACTTCTGCACCAGTCTACTGGTTTTTGTTGAGAAAAATAAGCAGGTTGACATGATCTGGGGTCAGACGCAACTGCTACCTGGTGACCATCAGTCCAGCTGTCAGTATCCATCTCAATGAACTTGCAGATCCCTTGGGTAATTTCCTCTGCTCGTTGTGCATCGCAGCTCCTCCGTGCTAACGCCGAGTTGATGACATTAACCAGGGTTGGATGCACTTTGTGGTACATCATTTAAGTCGTGGCCGTGATGTACTTATACACGGCATTGCAGTGTTTGCAGTGAACTAAGTTGTTTTTTTTAAATCAAAATGGTCCCACGCCACACTTCGCCGTGACCTCTTCATGTTTACTTTGGAATCAAAACAGAAACTCGCAGGTAACTGAGCATCCTATGGTGCCCCCGGGTGGTAAAAGGTTTAATTGCTGCTGCCACACAGTGGAATTAATTTCATTGCTTCAATCACACTACACAACGCAACCTGCATTAGTTTAATCGATGACAAATTAACGTGATCTACGAAATTCTTAATAATCAATCGTCGATTAATCATGCCCATCCCTAAACTCTAATATAACCAACATATGCTGCTCTGTTTAGGCGGTAAAACGTGCATGCAGGCAGAAATTCAACCGTGTGGTTTTGTTGGGATAAAGCTATAAGCAGAAGGAATCTCCGCTAGCTGCTAGGCAAATGGTAACACACAGATTATGGTACACGCACATGAGCTTTCAAACTGTGGCTTTTTTGACGACAACGCAAACGTTGTCAACATAAAATCCAAAATACTTCCACACTTTCACACACTTCAGCTCAAGTTATGTAAATTTGTCTCCAGCATCTGCAGTTGCCATGCTATCTTTTGACTGGCTGTAGCTAAGTTAGAGGAGTTTTACTGACTCGCAGCACTTCAACACGTGTGTGTTTTTCCGTCAAAACACACATGTGACGTCGACCGGACGTGACATGGGGGCGTGGCAGTAAATCGTGAAACCCTTAATTATTACGGACGCTCTTATTCTCTGACCAAATGCTGTATACAGGTCTGCCCTCTGTGATTGTTGCTGTGTGTGTTTGTGTAGAGGCCGGATGGTGTACCAGCTCAGTCTCTCGCTGTGGCGCCTCCTGTGTCTGTGTTACTACGCCAAGGCTCGGCTCGAGGTCCTGAAGCTCACCAAGCACATGGAGGACGGCACCATTAAGGCTCGCTGGAGGATCCGAGGCCTTCCCTTCTACTCTCTGCTGCTGCGCTTCTATCGCAAAGACAAGTCTCACCTGTACAGGTAACACACAGTACAGCCAGACTGGAGCTGGTGCTGGGATACAGTAGGGCTGTAGTCACTTACAAAAATTGTGCGATTTTGAATAAACAAAAAGTTGTACTGTGCGCGTGACACTCTGTGTGCACTGCACTCTCCATGTTGTAATAGCCTTCACTTTACCTATGGTATTAACAACAGATGAAGCCGCCATGTCTTTTATTGTTCACTGTTAACTCACTTTACATCTTCTTTACTGTCTCTTTTTCCTCTCGCTTTTCTCTCACACAGGCGCCTCGCTTGCTTCACCACTCATACACTGACTTCACTCACTCACTCACTCACTCAGCATCTGGTATTCTCACTCTCACTAATTAGCCGGATGGTTTTTTTTTGTCTTGTTTTTTTTTTCTTTTTTTTTTCTTTATTACAGGGACAGTGCATATTAATATACATTTCTGTCAATATGCCAGAGTTAGCCAGAAGGCTATTTTTCATCTGCAGTCCCTAGACAGATGATAAAAGTCACCCTAAAAGAAAGTAAAATTACATATTTCCTTAACAATATAACAATTACAATACATTTGGTAAAAAGTACTATTAAAGGTATAATAGAGAATTTTCCCGAATTTTAAAAAAGAACCGCCCTCTCCACTTTTTGAAAAAATGCTCCCGAGAGGGAACGCCTATTAAACGTGTGCACAAGGGAGCATGCACGAGCCTAGTTCTCCTCGTGCACGCTCTGTTTACAAGTTGCTGTCGGCATGGCTCTACAAGCCAACTTTCCAAAAGAAGATTTTCACTTTTTCCACTATGTCAGACTGTTACCTGACTGGCACCGGTAAGTGGAAATCTATTTACGACAAGCATCTCTATAGCTAACTTTACCATGCTACAGGTCAACAAACAAGCTATCGCCGAGAGCAGGGAGGCACTGGCAAGGGTCGGAGGCTTTTATATACTGTCTATGGTCAAACGCCGTGGCCATCTGCTCGCTTACCTGTCACAGCACGTACGGCCTTACGTAAACATATCCCAGAATGATTGACAACTAGGAGGACCAAAAGTCTTGATGATCCACCCGGAAAAAGAAAATCCTCCACTATAAATTTAAGCTAAAATGTACAATAGAAACATAGCAGACCAACAATCACACACACGAGACAAAGACATGAACACATGCACACACACTAGGCAAGAAGCCAGCAGGGGGCAGCGAGAGGAGGTCTAAAAGTTAATGGTAATGTTGACAGCTCTGATAATCAGTGAGCTATTTCTTTCACTGGTTCTTGAATGTAATATGTGTTTAGATTTCTGATGATTATGGGGGTGAGGTTCCACTCAGTAGCAGCTTGAACAGAAAAAGCAGTTTGGCCAAATACACTTTTCCTAAATGGAATGATGCAATCTCCCCTCGCTACACCTCTGTTTCTGCTATGATCAGATGTTCGGATGTTGAATCAGATGTATGCTTCTGTGTTGAATCTACGTTGAATCTTCCCTCTGAATTATGCTACCCCATGGTTGTATCAAGCGCTACGCTCATAACAACGTTCACAAAAGATATGACCAATCAGTGTGTTTCGGCAGTAGCGTTTGTGGTCATGTGAGTATCAGAAGTGTAGAGGTGTTCAGAGCATGCAGACGTTAAAGCATCTGAATACCCATGACATGAATGATAAAGGTGTCATTTGTCCTTCTTTAACATATGTAACAAAGGACGCTCAGGAAGATGTCAATCAATCAGTGTTAACACACCCACACAGTCCTGGGAAGAGGTTTAATCAGCCAGAATAACTGGAAACACCTGTATAGCTGTCCAGGGCCTTTAAGAAAAGGTTGTACAAATTATATTTTGTAACTTAATCACTACTTTTTGTATTAGACCCATCTAAAATGTCATTGTTTATAAGGGGCATACAAAATGTACTATTTAGTGGGAATGCTGATTCAGCAGCATTCCAACTATTGTTATCCTGTTTTTTATTAGTGGGATTGCTGATTTAGCAGCATTCCAGCTATTGCTATTCTGTTATTTATTTTTTAACTTTATTATTATTCCGTAAGTTTTTTGGCTCTCTGTAACTTCTGCATACTTTCAGCTATTAAAACCATTCAACTTTTAAAATTCAGCTTCAGCTCTTTCAGCAGATGATGGGACTTCTTAAACTTTCTTTCTACTATTTATACTTTATTAAATATTAAGCTTTTAAACATTTTATTTTAACATTAAAGTCAATGAGAGCAAGCTTCAAATCCTTCAAATCCTCTTCTGCTTCAAAATGTATCTCCTCCAACGATTCCTTTAAACAATTCACGAGAAATTCAGGTATTAGAAAATGGCTTTTTAGTTTGATTTCTTTTACAGTTTTTGTGAAAAAGCTGTTTAAGTTTAGTGATCATTTCAGGATTTTTTTGCCGTATTGGGCTGGCTAGAGTGAGTGATGTCACAGATTAGAGTGTGGAGCTTTGAAAACATTATCTTTGTCCTTGCTCTATAAACTGCTCTTACACCCACAATTTTAACTTGTCATACACAATTTATACATCAAAACGTAGGCATTTTTGTCTGGTTTCAGCCAATGTGCTCAGTTCTGCGATATGACTTTTGGCTCGGGGAGCTTCCAAATGACAACAGTTCCAAATCTTCCTCCATTCGCTGCCCTGTTAAAGATTCTTCACATTCAGAGTGAAATGCAGAGCGAACCACTTTTTAAATCGCTGATATGCCCACTTTTTTAAGTTTATCCATATGAATTTTATATGATTACGTTCACGTTGTGGTGCTCAGGATGAGGTCATCTGACTGATGGCACTTATCGTTTTAGCAGACTGAGCCTTTATTTGAGAGCTCGATGTCAGTGTCTCTGAATAGCTGCAGTGTGCCACAGGTGACATTAACAGCAGGTGCTGCGGTCGTTAGCTGATCAAAGGGATCTCATCACAGAGATGAAAGGGGGTTTACAAACAGTCACGGGTCATTAGTAGCCATGACAACACTTTCACAGACAGTTAACTTGAGTATTACAGATTTGGCCAGATGGCCCAGAGGATATGACACATGGCTTTGGTGTCGGGGATCTGGGTTCGAATCTCACTGCGATACATCAACCAATGTGTCCCTGAGCAAGACACTTAACCACTGGTAGCGATTGGAAGTCACTGTCTTTGTCTTCCTTCCTCTTTCATTCTCTCTCTCTATCACTCTCTCCCTCTGTATCTCTCCCTCTGTATCTCTTTCCCTCTCTCTCTCCCTCTCTATCTCTCCCTCTGTATCTCTTTCCCTCTCTCTCTCCCTCCCTGTCTTGTTTTTCTCTTTTTCTCTCTCTCTTTCGCTCTATCTTTTTCTCTCCCTCTTTCATATTTCTGCATTTTCATCTACGTATGTTTCTCACAGCATTTGTAAGTCTTCCATACTTATTCATAATTTCAGTTAGAAAATAAATTCAGACCTCACAGTGTTCTACATCGTTTGGTATCGTTGAACTTTTCAAGCCAACAATTCAGTTTAGCGTCAGCTTTTCAAAAAAACTTTAAATATTCCACATTTTTCATACATTAGTGGTGTTATTCAACTTTTTAATGAATTTCATGACCATTCATACAGTGCCTTTGCGAAAGTATTCGGCCCCCTTGAACTTTTCGACCTTTTGCCACATTTCAGGCTTCAAAAGATATAAAACTGTAATTTTTTGTGAAGAATCAACAACAAGTGGGACACAATCATGAAGTGGAAAGAAATTTATTGGATTTTTCAAACCTTAACAAATAAAAAACTGAAAAATTGGGCGTGCAAAATTATTCAGCCCCCTTAAGTTAATACTTTGTAGCGCTACCTTTTGCTGCGATTACAGCTGTAAGTCGCTTGGGGTATGTCTCTATCAGTTTTGCACATCGAGAGACTGGAATTTTTGCCCATTCCTCCTTGCAAAACAGCTCAAGCTCAGTGAGGTTGGATGGAGAGCGTTTGTGAACAGCAGTTTTCAGTTCTTTCCACAGATTCTTGATTGGATTCAGGTCTGGACTTTGACTTGGCCATTCTAACACCTGGATATGTTTATTTGTGAACCATTCCATTGTAGATTTTGCTTTATGTTTTGGATCATTGTCTTGTTGGAAGACAAATCTCCGTCCCAGTCTCAGGTCTTTTGCAGACTCCATCAGGTTTTCTTCCAGAATGGTCCTGTATTTGGCTCCATCCATCTTCCCATTAATTTTAACCATCTTCCCTGTCCCTTCCGAAGAAAAGCAGGCCCAAACCATGATGCTGCCACCACCATGTTTGACAGTGGGGATGGTGTGTTCAGGGTGATGAGCTGTGTTGCTTTTATGCCAAACATAACGTTTTGCTTTGTTGCCAAAAAGTTCGATTTTGGTCTCATCTGACCAGAGCACCTTCTTCCACATGTTTGGTGTGTCTCCCAGGTGGCTTGTGGCAAACTTTAAACAACACTTTTTATGGATATCTTAAAGAAATGGCTTTCTTCTTGCCACTCTTCCATAAAGGCCAGATTTGTGAAGTATACGACTGATTGTTGTCCTATGGACAGAGTCTCCCACCTCAGCTGTAGATCTCTGCAGTTCATCCAGAGTGATCAAGGGCCTCTTGGCTGCATCTCTGATCAGTCTTCTCCTTGTATGAGCTGAAAGTTTAGAAGGACGGCCGGGTCTTCGTAGATTTGCAGTGGTCTGATACTCCTTCCATTTCAATATTATCGCTTGCACAGTGCTCCTTGGGATGTTTAAAGCTTGGGAAATCTTTTTGTATCCAAATCCGGCTTTAAACTTCTCCACAACAGTATCTCGGATCTGCCTGGTGTGTTCCTTGTTCTTCATGATGCTCTCTGTGCTTTAAACGGACCTCTGAGACTATCACAGAGCAGGTGCATTTATACGGAGACTTGATTACACACAGGTGGATTCTATTTATCATCATTAGTCATTTAGGTCAACATTGGATCATTCAGAGATCCTCACTGAACTTCTGGAGAGAGTTTGCTGCACTGAAAGTAAATAATTTTGCACGCCCAATTTTTCAGTTTTTTATTTGTTAAAAAGGTTTGAAATATCCAATAAATTTTGTTCCACTTCATGATTGTGTCCCACTTGTTGTTGATTCTTCACAAAAAATTACAGTTTTATATCTTTGTGTTTGAGGCCTGAAATGTGGCAGAAGGTCGAAAAGTTCAAGGGGGCCGAATACTTTCGCAAGGCACTGTACTTCTCCAACTATTTTCACTACTTCAACTATACAGTTTAGCTTTAGCATTTTAGCTATTCAGCACACACACACACACAGACCTACACTCAAACACACACAGACACACACATACACAAACACACTGACGCGCATTCACACGCACGCACACACACACACACACACACACACACTCGCACGCACACACACACACACACAAATACACAAACACACTGAAACACACACACACACATACACACACACACAAACACATATGCAGACAGATACACACACACATACATACACGCAAACACACACACACACACGTGCAAACACACAGACACTGAACCCTGAGTTGCCCAAGATGCTGCGCATCGGAGTGTAAATGTGAGTGAATGTTTATCTGATATGGCACCTTGTACGGCAGCCTCGGCCACAGTGTATGAATGTGTGTGAATGGTGGATGGTTCCTTTACTATGTGTACTAAGCGCTTTGAGTAGTCGTTAAGACTAGAAAAGTGCTATATAAATACAGTCCATTTACATTACACACACACACATACACACACACACACACACACACACACACACACACACACACACAATGTTTCTTCTTTGAAGCACTGGTTCTCAGTGTGTTATAATGCTTATCATTAGCAGGTGTGGTGATTACGGATTGAAGAAAGGCTTCATTAGAGCAAAAGGAACACTTGTTTTGTATTGGGTGCTGATAGCGCAGTGAATATGACACATGCCTTTGGTGTGGGAGACCCGAGTTTGAATCCCACTGCTATGCATCAAGTGATGTATCCCTGAGGAAGACACTTAACTCTAGAGGTGTGTTACCTCTGACATTCAATTTCAATTCAATTTAGTTTTATTTATAGTATCAAATCATAACAGGAGTTATCTCAAGACACTTTACAGATAGAGTAGGTCTAGACGACACTCTGTAATTTACAAAAAAAAAAACAAATCCCCTAAGAGCAAGCATTCAGTGCAACAGTGGCAAGGAAAAACTCCCTTTTAGGAAGAAACCTCGGACAGACCCGGGCTCTCGTGTCTGACGTGCCGGTTGGGGTGTTATGAACAGTGGCAATAAAAATCACAGTATAGATAATGAAACAGTGACTAGAAATAGGGGTTGTAGTAGCGCAGGGAGCAGCACGGCATAGCAGGGAATTTCAGCAGAACCACGGCAACAGCTGGAACCATGATTTTGGTGCCATCCTAATCCTGGGATTTCATCCTGGGTGAAAAGAAACGAAGACTCCGGGGAGCAAGCTCCCCAGAGCTAGGTTAGTAACAAGCATTTCTGGGACAGAGAAGCAGGTGGGCCGGGCTAGGCAGATGCTGCAACTCCTCACTCCCTAACTATAAGCTTTATCAAAGAGGAGAGTCTTAAGTTTACTGCCTCCCGGACCCAGACTGGGAGCTGATTCCACAGGAGAGGAGCCTGATAGCTAAAGGCTCTGGCTCCCATTCTACTTTTAGAGACTCTAGGAACCACAGGTAACTCTGCATTCTGGGAGCGCAGTGCTCTAGTGGGACAGTAAGGTACTATGAGCTCTTCAAGATATGATGGTGCTTGACCATTTAGAGCTTTGTAGGTCGGGAGGAGGATTTTAAATTCAATCCTGAGTTTTACAGGGAGCCAATGCAGAGCAGCTAATACAGGAGAAATATGATCTCTTTTCTTAGTTCTCGTCAGAACACGAGCTGCAGCATTCTGGATCAGCTGGAGAGTCTTAAGGGACTTGTATAGTCCAGTCTGGAAGTAACAAATGCATGGACTAGTTTTTCAGCATCGTTCTGAGACAGGATGTTCCTAATTTTGGCAATGTTACGAAGATGAAAAAAGGCTGTTCTTGAGTTTTGTTTTAAGTGGGCGTTGAAGGATATATCCTGGTCAAAAATAACTCCTAGATTTCTGACAGTAGTGCTGGAGGCCAGGGCAATACCATCCAAGGTAGCTATATCTGTAGATAGTAAGTTTCGAAGTTGTTTAGATCCCAGCACAATAACTTCAGTTTTGCTTGAGTTTAGCATCAGAAAATTGTGGGTCATCCATGATTTTATATCTTTAATATATGCTTGAAGTTTAGCTAACTGACTGATTTCATCTGGTTTGATTGATAAGTATAATTGGGTGTCATCTGCATAACAGTGCAAGTTAATTGAGTGTTTCCTAATAATATTGCCTAGAGGAAGCATATATAAGGTGAATAGAATTGGTCCAAGCACTGAGCCTTGTGGAACGCCATGGTTAACTTTAGCGTACTTGGAGGATTTGTCATTAACGTTAACAAATTGAGATCGATCAGAGAAATAGGACTTAAACCAGCTTAATGCGATTCCTTTAATCCCAAATAAGTGTTCCAGTCTCTGTAACAGGATGGTATGGTCAATAGTGTCAAAGGCAGCACTAAGATCTAGTAAGACAAATATGGAGACAAGTCCTTTGTCTGAAGCAGTTAGAAGGCCGTTAGTAATTTTCACCAGTGCCGTCTCTGTGCTATGATGCTCTTTCTAAATAGCGGATTAGCAACTTCCTTCTCAAGGATTTTGGAGAGGAAGGGAGGATTAGATATAGGTCTATAGTTGGCTAAGACCTCAGGATCGAGGGTGGGTTTTTTCAGAATAGGTTTTATCACAGCTACTTTAAATGACTGTGGTACATAACCTGTTAATAAAGACATATTAATCATATCTAGTAATGAAGTGTTAACCAGTGGTAGCGCTTCTTCAAGTAGCCTTGTTGGGATGGGGTCTAAGAGACAGGTAGATGGCTTAGCTGAAGAGACCTTTAACATTAATTGTTGAAGGTTGTTGTTGTTGTTGCAGTCTAAGTATTAGGGATGGGCATTCGATTAAATTTTCTTCGTCGATCGTCGGGAGAATTAATGATCAATTATCGATTAATCATTAATATTTTTATATTAAAATTAATTATTTATTTAACTTTTTATAAATTAAAAACGCAATGAAAATACAAAAATACAGCGTGTTTTTCCTCGATGAGATCTTAATTACAAGAAGAACAACTTGTGACAGTTAAACTGGAGGTTAGGCTAAACTTAAAGATATATGCGCTGCGGTGCTCTGAAGCAGCGGAACCTGCTGCTGCGAGCCGGCCTTCTTAAACAGAGACCCTCGTTTGCTCCAAAATAATAAATAAAAAGAATCATGTTAAATAACTTAACCAAAAACATAATAATAGCCTACTTAGATCTGACAGGTTTTCTCAAAATGTAACTCAAAACTATCCAAGGCACGGACAAAGCCTAATATAAAATAACCAGTAACTCACATACAACTTCTGCACCAGTCTACTGATTTTTGTTGAGAAAAATAAGCAGGTTGCACTTTGTTTACATCATTTGAGTCGTGGCCGTGTTGTACTTATACACGGTGTCGCAGTGTTTGCAGTGAACTAAGTCGTTTTTTAAATCAAAATGGTCCCACGCCACACTTCGCCGTGACCTCTTCATGATTATTTTGGAATCAAAACGTACCTCGCAGGTAACTGAGCAGCCTATGGCGCCCCCGGGTGGTAAAATGTTTAATTGCTGCTGCCACACTGCAATTCATTTCATTGCTGCAATCACACTACACAATGCAGCCTGCATTAGTTTAATCGATGCCAAATTAACGTGATCAACGAATTAATGATCAGTCGTCGATCGTCGATTAATCATGCCCATCCCTTGAAGTTGAGGGCAAGAGGTGATTAATTTGATCTCTAATTGTTATAATTTTATCATCAAAGAAGCTCATGAAGTCGTCACTACTCAGAGCTATAGGAATAGATGGCTCAGTAGAGCTGTGACTGTTTGTCAGCCTGGCTACAGTGCTGAAAAGAAACCTTGGGTTGTTCTTATTTTCTTCTATTAGTGATGAGTAATAGTCTGATCTGGCATTTCTGAGGGCCTTCCTATAGGTTTTCAGACCATCTTGCCAATCTAAACGAGATTTTTCCAGTTTGGTGGAATGCCATTTACTTTCAAGTTTTCGTGAGATTTGTTTTAGTTTGCGAGTTTGGGAGTTATACCAAGGTGCTAGTTTCCTTTGCTTCATCATCTTCTTTTTGAGGGGAGCAACAGAGTCTAAAGTCGTCCGTAGGCAGGTCGTAGCACTGTCTACAAAATTATCAATTTGGGAGGGACTGAAGTTAACAAAAAGGTCCTCTGTTATATTAAAGCACGACATTGAGTTAAATGCTGTTGGAATATCTTCCTTAAATGTAGCTATAGCACTGTCAGATAGGCATCTAGTGTAGAAGCTTTTATCTGATTTCATATAGTCGGGTAGTAAGAATTTGAAAGTTATTAAATCATCTGATAATAAAGGATTCTACGGAAATACTATTACATCTTCAATTTCGATGCCATATGCCAGCACACGGTCAAGGGTGTGGTTAAAACAATGAGTGGCCTACTCTGACCAATTGAATCTAATAGTGAGTTGAAAGTTTGAAAGAGTGGCTTCATTTAAACTAACATATTCTTCATTGCACAGCCAGGTTTTGGTAAGACAGAATAGATCAATCAATAGATCTGATATCAATTTGTTTATTAATACTGCTTTAGAAGACAAAGATCTAATATTTAATAGTCCACATCTCATTTTCCTATTCTGTTCCATCATTGCAGATGTTGTTTTAATTCCAATTAGGTTATTAAGTGTAGCTCCTCTTTTGTTAACCTTTGATTTAACCGATCTGAGTCGGGGGACAGACACCGTGGTTATTAGACTATGAGAGGGCGACTGCTCCAACGGAAGCACAGAGGAAAGCGTTTCACTGCACCTCTGATTACTAATATCTAACTTTGGTTGTCATGGTTTATGACCGATAATAAACTCGGTCAGATTTTTAGATATGAGAGTGGCTCCATCCCAAGTGGGATGAATGCTGTCTCTCTTAATCAGACTAGGCTTTCCCCAGAACGCCCTCCAGTTATCTATGTAGCCCACATCATTAGCTGGGCACCACCCTGACAACCAGCGGTTGAAGGATGACATGCGGCTGTATTTATCATCGCTGATCAGGTTTGGCAGGGGTCCAGAGAAGACTACTGAGTCCGACGTAGTCTTTGCATATGCATAAAGTGACTCAACATTCATTTTAGTGATCTCCGATTTACATAATCATTGCCACCTACGTGGAGTATTTGTATTTACTGTTATTTTTACTGTTGAGGAAAGCAAAAATATCTATTTTGAAAAGATTGTTTTTTTGATTGATTGATTTGATTTTATAAAATATTAAGTTATTTAAAAAGGAGTATTGCACATATTTTATCTATTTTTCCTTGCTAATCAAGCAAGTAGAATCATGAAACCATTATAATGCAATTGCAGTTTTGTAAATCACAATATGACTTTTTCTCCATATCGTGCAGCCCTATAATATAGCTGTTACTAGGTTTAATCTAATAGGGGGATTTGCTTCACTGTTTTCATACTATGCAAGATAATGTATGGAATGTTTGATTTCAAGTATTAAAGGTGCAATATGTAATACTGACAGCTAGTGTTTAAAATAGTTACTGCAGTCCAAATTTAAAATACTGCCCCCTCCTCCCCAGACTCGAAGTTCACAGAGGTTGCCAGGCTGAGACCGGAGTATCCAACAATGTTGCTAGACGCTTGTCTCACATAGCCAGACATTACTTCACAGCAGTACTTAACTGACAACCACCCCTATCTCTGCTTAAAATTACTGCAACAACCGCTAAAACATCATGACCTTGCCGTCCTCTCTACCTGACTGACAACCATACTTTCTCAGCTTAAATTACGGCATCAGCCGCTGAAAACGCCACTACCCTCTCTACCCGACTGTCAGGCACTCTTTCTCGGCTTAAAGTTACGGCAACAATCGCTAAACACAGCGCACTCACAGTCCTCTCTACCCAATTTAGAGCCACCCTTTCTTGGCTTAAAATAACTCACCGTTGTCGGCTACAGCTGCTGAACAGGCTACACATTGTAAACAGCCGTGGCCCGCTTGCCTGGTCATCCGGTAACGTTAGCAGTTGGCAGGGTTAGCATGGCGGCATTAGCCAGGACCAGTCGGGATCAATTTACTGGCTGTGTCTCAACTGTTTTTTGCGAGTAACCAACTCGAGTACTCTATATAATTCAGTGTGAGTACAGTATGTTGAAATTACTTAAAATGCCTGTCCCTAGTAGCCGCGATAAAATTAGCCTATTACATTCCATCACTGAACAAAAATTTCAAAGGAGAAAACACTAGCTTTAGCATTATCAGAAAAGATGGTATTTCAGCTTAGCTTTCAGCTTAAGTTTCCTTAATATCTGATGACATATTGTGTTCATTTTTGGATTGATTGCAATAAATATATTACATATTGCACCTTGTGCAAGTGTTAAAGTCTTGTGTCACAATGGTTCATAATCTAATCCACATGTCATCTGTTATAGGTCATATGATGCATTCTCTACTTTTTACATTGGACATGATGGACTCATTCACTGTCATAAAGTTGAAAAGGTAAGCTAACTGTGTGTTATTGGTCTTCCAACCTTTTTTCAACGCATATTGACTGTGAACAGAAAGTTCCAACAATTGTTGGATGCAGGCGTCCTCATTCTACCGTTGGAAAAGACCTTTCTGACACTGATAGACAATCCAACAGCCACACCTTGTTGTCATTTAAAAAAGTGTCATTGCCGTCAGTAGTTTGATTAAATGGGAACACAGACCCAGAGATGTTATCAGATGTTGTTGAAGTTACATTAAACTGTTAAACTGCTTTAGTAACTTTTAATATTTCATGCCAAGAACAATTAAATTATTAATTTCTGTTTTTCAATTAAAAATGTCAACCAGATTACTAGCTGGACAACAGGTTTGGGCTGGTGTCAACATTTTCAAACCTGTTTGAAATAAAGCCAAACACCGGACCGATATAGCGAATAATAGGTGTCACACTTGTCTCAGCCGCTCCCGAGTGAGACTGATGAGGGAGCCCAAAATAAGAGTGTGGTGACTCCAGCCCACATGGTGGTGGCAATACACCTCTAACACCCTTCTCACACTGATGGCTCAATCACAGGTTGACTGTATGTTTGAATGGGTTAAACGAGAATTCTTGTTGATTTTAACAAGTAGCTCTGTTGTAAATTTGGAGTGCTGTCAGTAGCAAGAAAAACGAAAACAATCGGTGCTGCCTACACCGTGTTATCCCCCTGCTAGAGTTAGCACCCAACAGGCTTAAACATGGCAGGTTTTAATTGTGTTTTTAGCCTCAAAACATGCTCCAAATATCATTACTCGGTCTTACCCATGTGCAGTTATTCCTTCCGAGGGAACACAGCGAATCTGACTGCAGCAGATGTGACAGAAAGGCATTAAAGCTGTGTTAATCCATACCTCACCGAAAAACAGGAAATATACAGAGGTATGGATTAATAGAACTTTTATGCCTTTCTGTCACATCTACTGCAGTCGGATTCACTGTGTTCCGTCAGAAGGAATACATTTTTACAATTTACAAACAACAGAGCTACGTGTTGAAATCGACCGGAATTCTCCTTTGACCCTCCTCAATCAACTCAGCTTCACAACCCAGGTCGCAAGGTGGGTTTGAACAGGGTAGACAAGAGTCGATTTCAATGTGAATTGCCTGCGACCTGGGTCACTACCAGCCGGGGCGGGAAATTGTTTTGTGTTTTCCTATGACGCGCACTATACGCGCAGGGATCTGATTGTTCCACACGGACCGTTGTTCAGGAAGCACACCACTAGGGCCTGATACATTTTGAATTTAGTTGGCGCGATGGCGGAGAGTAAAGATGTCCATAAACGGCAGAGAATGTCTAAAGTTTGGGATCGTTACATACTAAAAAAGGAAGAGAACAAGGTGCAACATTAAGTAGACCTGGCAGACCACAGCAGTACGACTTCAATGATTCAGCATCTGAACCGAAAACATCCGCTCCACGCTGTTTCACCAAGCGTCGCTGAAACAAGGTAACGTAGCCTAAGCAGCCGCTGATTTTAATCACATACTGTATTTGTAGCGATGTCGTGATGCGGTTTGACTAGATATGATGTTTAGCTTTGATGTACTTTTGATGCACCCTCGTCTCTCTCACTCTTCCTCACGTACGGCACGCGTGCACACACAAACACACACACACACAGGTTGCTAGGTTACCATAGCAAATAGGCTCACTCCAGAAATTACCTGTTTGGCTTGATATTTTATATTCATTTTTTGTTCTCAGGTGGGTAATTTGCAAAAGGTGCAATCCTTTTTTTGTAATGTTGTATTAAGAAGACAAAACTAAGGCCAAATGGCCTTCACTATTTAAGTTTGTATTCATAGTTATACATGTTTTACAGTAAGTTGACTTAACTGTATTGTTATTTAATTGTTGGCACTGGCACTTATAAACACTAAATGGGTAAATTGCAATAAATGGGCTTAGTTTTGGAGCCAAATGTTGGAGTTGGAATAAATACCTCTGTTTTTTTTGAGAAATAAAAGCCAAATGCTTGATCATTTTACAGCCACACCATTTTTGTTATGCATTATTTGTTTTGATTGTTGAAAAACGCAAAAAAAAATTAATCGATCGATAAAGTGCTAGATGAATCGATTACAAAAATTTCGGCTTGATTGTCTCTCTGCTGCAGGTGATGCCGGATCAGCCCCCTGTCCTGCCCAGAGTAACTTCACTCCTGGCGGGGGCCCTGGTGGCGCTGGGAGTGCAGGAGCATCGACCTGCTCTCAACCTGCTGCCCTTCCTCCTGTCCTCGCTGCGACAGAGCAGAAACTGAGCCCAGGATGACCATCACAGGAACAATCAGCAGTGTGTCCAAGGTCTATGTGACTCTCTACATTCTCAACATAGGAATGCATTCAAATGGCTTTGTATCCTAAAATCTCACAATGTTGCCCCTGAATTAAATACAAAGTCAAGACTTTACACTGATTTGCCTTTATCTAATTTTAATTTAGCTGTTATTTGAAATAATGAAAGGGGTTAACCTGAACACAGAAGTTGGTTTTTCGGGTCCAGCAGTCACGTGACCAGTCAGCCGCCAGCTGTTGTAAAACAGACACAGTTTGTTTTGTTTGTTTTTCACATTTGAAAAGGAAACTAATACATAAAAACCAGTTCTTTTAAAATTCAACATAAATCATTTCAAATGTTTTTTTTTTTCTTAGTCTGACTTAAGGTAAACCAGAACCTCCTAGATGAGCTATTGTAGCTAACTGCATAGGAAACATGCTGTTTAACCAAACTAGCTGTCATGCTGCTTTGTTAATTTTTGTGACAAACTGGTGTGCACAATTGAATAGGCAAACCAACACTCTAAACTGAGTGCAACCCAATTTAGTGTTGGGCTTGTAGTGTGTACAGAAAAGTAGTAGTAAACAACCCTTTCAGGGTTAGACACCACCCACCAACACCTCTGAAGCTCACTCATTTTATAATAATTAATTATTAAGAATAATTACATTTCCCAAGTGTTGAGTAAGGAATACCTTTTAAAGGTAGAATATGTAGTAAGTATGGCCTTCCTGACTATAAACACAGCAAAGTTAGCAACATTGTCTGATTCTGAGTGAATGCAGAGCTTCATCCTGTCTGTTTCTGTTCAGTCAGACTTTTGCTTCGGTACGAGACGCTGTGGAGCAAAAAACGGGCTGCACGGCTGCTCAGCCCCCGACGCAGCGACGGCGGCTCTGCTAAATAGTCTCAGGAAGGAACTTGTTTTGGTGGAACATTTACACTCTGCAAAAGGAAACTCCACATACAATATTAAATGAAGTTAACTGTTGACACAATACAGTAACATGAGCTGTTTAAATTAGATACATGGTTAAACCTCATTGGCTCTTATATCCGTGTGTCCACAGCAATCCCACCAATTGGTCCCAAAATGTCCCAGTCAGAGAGGAAATGCCCGTAACATTTTCTTTCTTCTCATTCCCTGAAAGAACCAAGCAGGCCTGCTTTGGTGCACAATTCACATTTTTCTTAAAACTTGCCATTTTCAGTGTGTAACGTTGCTCAGAGGTTCCGGTTAATGTTTTTTTTGGGGGGGAATTTAAAGTTCACACATAGAAAGTGTAAAGTGAAAAGTGAGGGACATCTGGCGGAACTTCCAGTGGCGCCGGAACTATCCGGTAAATGAAACGTTGCCATTATAGACTAGTCTGCAACTAGCGGTTATTTTCATGGTGGATTATTTTCTGGATGAATGGATGGAGTTGTTTGGCCTCTAAAATGTCATAAAATGGTGAAAGATGTGGATCAGAGTTTCCCAAAAAGCGCAAGATGACGTCCTCAAATATCTTGTTTTGTCCCCAACTCAAAGATATTTAGTTTACTGTCACAGAGGAGAGAAGAGACTAGAACACATTCACATTTAACAAGCTGACATCAGATTTTCTAAAAATAAAATAGTTGGTGATTAGTTTAATAGTTGACAACTAATTTATTCAAATTTGCAGCTCTACATAAGTGATGATTGAGAGGGTTTTACTTTTGTATTAGTCTATACATTCTTTTTTGAGAAAGCACTGGATATTACACCATTTAAATACCACATTTCATTATCACAGCGGCTTCATGTGGATCAGCCATCTCCAACCTGAGTCTGGTCACGGACCAGCAACTCAAGGATTTACCCATTTTCATGAAATTTGAAACTAGCCCATTGTGTGAGTGGGAGAAGAAACTTGCCAAAGTGAGATTTCCAGTCATTGGCAGCAGACGTGAATTCCCTCCATGTAGCAGTCCCTGAAACCTGTGAAAAATTATTATTAAAGAAACTATTAAGACCCAAACCCCCCGGGTAAAGGCCTTTTCTCCCTGTTGAGACCCCAGGGAGAAACTGGCAGGCGTCACATCTACGCTTTCCATTCATTGTCATTGTTGCACGCTCCTCATTTGCTTCAAGTTGAGGTCCAGGCTACTTTATGCTAATCAGGAGCGTGCATGTTTATGCTTTTCCTTTGGCTGTCAAAATGTGATCTGTACAGGTCTCCAGATTAGGGATGTTAATTTATATATTTTACATAATAAGATATATTCTGACCGATAGCATCCCGGTTCACCCATCCAGGACTCTTGACTTTCCACGCTGCGCGTCTGCAGACTTGAACCGGTCGCACCGCCATGGTGTTGCGTGCATTGTCCAGGCTTAGTCAGTTCCTGGTCTCTGTCGTTTTTATCAAACATTTCTCAAACAGGAGGAAATGCATTTGTTGGATTATTTTCAGTGGATGAATCCTCACTGAGTTAAAATAAACTACTCTGTGTCAGCCAGTGGAGCTCTTTGACGCAGAGGAAGAAGATCCAGGCTTGAATACACATACGATACTCATTAGTAGGTATGTTGTTGGTTTCGCTCTGTACATGAAATCTGTTGACATGAATAATATATTATTTATAAATATATAATATTGCCAGAATTCTTTAACCACACACTTCATAAAACTTTCAAACACTGCTAGCTCGTACTTACTTGATTATGAATATGTAATATGTATCGATAGTTTACACTCAGTCTTTGTGGTCATTTCCAAAAACCTGTTGTAAAAACAATCCAGGTACCAATCACAAAAGTATACAACTGAAACTATCTAACTAAATAACAGGATGATGCAATCCTAATGACTTTTGGTCATGTTCGTGTAATTAACAGTGAAAATCTGGATCAGCATGTGAGCCTCCCAAACTCACCTCGACACAAATTGGGAAAATGTTCTTGTTTGACTTTGTAAAAAATGGTATGAGCCAGCTATTGCTGTCCAATATCACAAAAAGAAACTGTGGTAAAGTGATGCCTGACATAGCTTTGTGCAATTTAAATAAATCAATAAAGAATCTATATTCAAGCCTTGTGGATTGTGTTCTTGTATCTATTCACTAGACTGGAAAAGCCTTTAGCAACCTGGCAGATGACAGGATGCTCAGCTGGAACATGAATGAACAGTTACGCAGTACGATTACTCGGTTGTTGACTAAGCAGCGTGCTGGAAACCTCCAACTGTCATTTGGACAGTTATGAAACCTGACCTGTACATAATGTGAAAAAATGTGCTTGTGAAGTTCTAGCTTAATAAGTAGCTGCACGTGGTGCATACGCATTTGTTGCGACTTCACTGAAACTGTTTGACACAGCGATAAGAGTCCGAGCAATAAAGCATGCTGCAACAGTAGCTCACACAGGAAATGAACATTCTCTGGTGTGTGTTTATCACTCATATCTGTTTAGAAAAAACATGCCTTGTCAGTTTCTATGTCGCTTAATTTCCACCTTTACTCCTGCAATAACTTCTGTATGAATCCTGGTCGTGTGAATAAAATAAAGTGATTAACAATAAACAGTGTTTGTGTTATTTTTGGATGGTGATGTCAGTCGGTGTGCATCTGCCTTGTCTCTTCTTTATTCACAGACCAACTGTAAGTCACGAAGTGCTTTACAAGTTAACGGCATAAAACAACATAAAAGAAAGACATCAAAGAAGATGACATGACCATGACACGTTTAAAAAGATACATAATAAAAATACAATACACAGCAGAGGAAAGAGGCCCAATACATTGTATGATCGTACCACCTTTTCTGGCGCAATCAGCAGAACCTCTGCTTTCTCAGAAATCTGCTCACAAATCCATAATAGCGTTATCCATAATCCATAGTCTTGCATTACCTTCCTCCACAGTGCTGCAAAGGAAGGTCTGGCTAGTCCACACAGCATTCTGGGATGGGAGAAAAACGTGCTCTGGTTTATTGGCATTTCTTTAAACCAATCACAATCGTCTTGGGCGGCTGCAAAATAGTCTCATGAAGGAACTTGTTTTGGTGGAACGTGTACGTTTAAAAGTTGTTTTAGTCATGTAACAGAAAACTCCGATTGGACAGATAGTCTAGCTAGCTGTCTGGATTTACCCTGCAGAGATCTGAGGAGCAGTTAACCAGAGTCCTCACAAATCCACGGGAGTTTAAAATTACAACAAAAAGAAAGCCCAACGCCGAAATGAGTGAAATCCGGCAGATTTTCTGCCGGCAACTGAGCAATCCCAGAAGTGAAACGTCAAGCATAGACTACGTCAGTCAAGAAGCCTCAATAACCTGAAAGCCTCACTGGATTTAAATAAAAAAACAGAGTGGGATATCATCTGCATATCAATGGTGTGCAATTTTAAATCTGTCAATGATCTGTTCCTGTTTTCCTACCTTGTCCCATCTCATGACCCCTACAGATGTTTCTTTGTGACCCCTCGTGGGGCCCTGGCCCTGTTGTTGGAAACAACTGTGTTACTCTGAGATTCCTTGTAAATAAATCAATTCAGGAACATTTATTTATAGATTCATTTATTTCAGTGATGTTAACAAGCACAGAGTAACCATTGAGTTTGATAAAGTCTACTGAGTGCCGTTGTGCTTCAGACAAACATCACACACTTCTACCATCACCATGGTGGCACATTATTATACTGCAGTGGAAGAATCTAACAGTGGAGATAATGCCCTAACATACAAACATCAACTAATTGTATCATTGTGATATCAATTAATAAATCATATCACATTACCTGAGAGCGTTCTGTTAGGTAATGTTACCTGACAGGACGCTCTCGATGATGCCGAAGGAGAAACTGCTTAGTATTAGAGGAGATACCCAGAATTTCCTCACCGGGAGTAACAGATTGTAAAGACAACTAAAATAGCATAAATTAGATCTGCATTCTGCTAGAATTTTGGAATATCTAGAGTCATAATGCTAAAAAAATAAAAATCTGATGCAATGGCGAGCCCCACTACTTACATGATTGACACTGACAATGCTCTATGACATCACTGCCTGTACAACTCATTTACAGTTTCGCTTTGTCTATATAATACAACTACAGTTGTAGCATAAGATAGAAGTGCTCAGGATCACTGTTAGGCAATACTGTCAGAATATTTGGAGAAAAAGGTCATCCTGAAATGACAATAAAGACATTTTTATGAGAAAACATAATATGAGAATAGTCATCTTTCACGAAAAAGGTTGCAAAGAACACATTTTATAAATTGTAGAGTAGATTACATTGCATGTGTTCACATTTTCTGATGGCCCATATACGTATGTAATAGCTATTTTTTCTTGCAAAAGACTTGAGTTTTGACAGTGTCACAGTTTACTAGGACAGACAATCAATGTGTTATATTATTTAAGTCTTCATTTTTGAAATACTGTGACTTTGTTTCTAGTAAAATTGTCATCGTTCTATAATGCCTAGGCTGCTTTACAGAAGAGGATTAGTTCTGAGATTATTCAAGATTTGTTTTCCTGTGGTCCAGTCCTCTGCACTAACTGATGTTGTCACATCTGGTCTCACTGTATATTCAGTGTTTAGTACTATGACACTGCACTAACTGATTCCATCATTAGTCTCTCAGAGAGCAAGGGGAATGTTTTAGCACAGGTGACTCAGTTTCTTAAAGCAAGTCTGCACGTTTTTCCATTCTAACAAACAACAGCAGCTGATGTCCCACTCTGAAGCAGACAGGAGAAGAGGAAGTCCACAGCTGTACATATGTAGTGTGTGCAGATCCTGGGCTGTGGATGGCTATGAGTCTTCTATAGAGAAAGCTTGGTGTGTGTTGGGGAATCGCTGGGCGTTGTAGTCCGGATCGTCTCTCACTCGCTCTTTAATGTCACTCTTTACCTGGCAGGAGACAGAGACACAGACAACAGGTTACACATAGAATGACCGACATTTTTATGATTTTTATTTAAAGTGACTATATGTAACTTTTTTAATGTTTCATACAATCTTAAATGACCTGTAACAGCAAACAAGACTAACAGTGAAAAGAACGCTATTTTTATAGAGTTTTTAGTAAGGCATCTGCAGTCACAGAATGATTTACAGGTAGGCTACAGGCAGGTAGACGGCGCTACAGTCACACATTCTGACGGGTCACTGATCTCTTTGTAACACCGGAAAAGCCTGTGTTAGTGTATCCAGCCAGCGAAGCAAGGTAAAAGGAAGCAGGAGATTTCTTTATATAGACCTAATTGTATTTTAATGTTATTTTAACAACTGTTGTAGTTATGGCTGATACTGGGGCAGGGCCATCACAGGAACGAAGGAAATTAAACGAAGAACAACTAAAAGCTAAAAGGGAAAGTGAACGACAACGGGTGAAAAATGTGAGTCACACTCGGTCGGGCTTCAACAGACAATTACGGGATTGTAAATGATTTAAAACCCACCCCAAACTGGGTCAGGGTACTAAAGTATAATCCGTTTTTCGTTTCAAACCAAAAATGAAACAACGAAAATATGAGCTCTGTTGTCCCGTTTTTCCAATGTCCATACAAATTAAAAAAATAACTGGAAAACTGCTCGTTTTTCATCTGTTGTTTTCTTGTGTTTCCGTTTTAAACCAACTGTGAGAATAGGAGCTCATTTTTTGTAATGTGCATAATCACTGAAAATCCGACGGAACACATAAGTTTCGTTTTTGTTTTGTATGGGCTTATGTGTTGAAGATCAAAAGATAAAAAAAAACTCATATCAATGCGGCGCTGGACCGGAAGTAACATTAACGTGTCAAAATAAAAGTACGAGAACTGTAATAACTAGAAGAACGAGATACTTTAGCTTTTGCCTGTAGCTTGTCAGATTAGGCTAAAGTTAATTATTTAGAGTTATATAAAGTATTTAATCATTTAATAATAATTTTAAAATCACATTTTAAATGAAATCTACATTCCTCTGTTATTAGCCTATGTGTGGCGTTATTGACTACTTACTCTAATCTTACACCAGCCAGTAAAAAGACATCTAACCCTCGTGTTAAATGTGTCGGGTGAATTTTGACCACTAGTGCCCAGACACACACACACACACACACACACACACACACACACACACACACATACACACATTCAACCCGCCACACACACAGACACACGTGCATATGTACAAGTATGTGCATGCGTGAACACACACACACACACACACACACACACACACACACACACACACACACACACACACACACACACACACACACACACACACACACCTTCAAAGCTACAGCTTTGTAAACTTGTTCTTATAACACCTTCGATGTGTCTTTTCCTAAATGGAGACAATACATTTCTTCATGAAATAGTTTTGTCTTTTTTGTTGGCTCTCTGTTGTTTGTGAATAAAATTGCATCAATTAATTTTGATCTGGGGATATCCTGGCAAATAATTGACATATACAAGTCTGGTATAATCCAAAACAACCAATCAGTCAGAAATTAGGTATAATTCATGTAAATGAGGTCTGTTGACCATGAATGCAAAAATAAGTGTAAAACTAATGAGTGGAATGAAGTTGGATAAAAGGGGTAACAGAATTGAGTGATACATTACTTCATGCTTTATGAACTGGTCAATTTTGTTAAGTGCATGGTCGACAGGAAGACAACACAAGGGCTAAACCACTAAACCACTTAAATGAAAAGGCTTCTTTTTCATTGCAACTCTACAGAATATCCATGTGACATAGTTGACCAACTTAACTGCCATTAATTAGAGTGTGATGAAGAACTCCTGGAGATACAATTGGGCCACATTGCAAAACTGTCATCATATTAGTGAGGAAGCTGCCATGTTGCTTCTCTCATTCTGGTCTCCTCAGGCCCTGCAGACTGGACCACACTTGTGGTTTACTGCTAGAATATTACAGTAGGCCACTTTGCTGATTCAGATTTGCCACTTGACTCCAGAGCACCATACAATATATGATGAACATGCACCAGACTTTGTGAAAGTGTATGTTCAGAGAGAGAGAGAGAGAGAGAGAGAGAGAGAGACTAAATGTTTTTGGTTGTAACATTCAATGTTTGCATGATTTTATGCCATCTGCTGCTGCTCCAACAATACAATGACAGTAAATATTTATATTGCTTACCAGGAGATGTCAGTTATCTTGATCAGAAAATAATACATTGCAAAGTCAGGACGGGTGCCAATTATATTATTTACAACACACACATGCACACAAGCACACAGTAGCACATCGGTTTTTATTTAGTTCTTTGAGTTTTATGTTGTTTTGGTGTTATGTTCTAATCCGTATGTGCTTTAGTTCACTTGTTCATTCCATTACATTAAATGACATGTCATTTAGCTGCCGCTTTTATCCAAAGCGACTTACAATTAAGTGAAAGGCAGGTCAACATGTTTTCTTTTAGTGGAGAGGGAAACCGGAGCACCTGGAGAAAACCCATGCAGACACGGGAAGAACATGCAAACTGCATTACTGAACCGTGATTTTGTTTGGTGAGACTGTCTCGTGAGACAATGACGTATGAGCTCCGCGCCGTCAGTGTTGAACAAGAGACAACATGGAGCGCGGGAGAGAGCAGGATCATGCAGCGTTTAATGCTTGGAAGTACCGACATTACTTTGAGTTTGACTCTGTTAAAGGTGACAAAAACATCAGCGTCCGCTGTACACTCTGCGTGGGAAGAAAACTTTTATCTCCAGCGAAAAATTCCACCTCAAATCTGAGCAAGCACCTAGCAAGCCGGCACAGGAATGTGAAACTCTCTGAAAAAAAACCTGAACCCCCAACTTGTAAATTATAGAATGTGGTCTAGACTACTCTATCTGTAAAGTGTCTTGAGATAACTCCTCTTATGATTTGATACTATAAATAAAATTGAATTGAATTGATTATCTGATATATTGTTTACTAGTACTGCTTTAGAAGACAGAGATCTAATATTTAATAGTACACATCTAATTTTCCTATTCTGTTCTATCATTGCAGTGGTTGTTTTAATTCCTATTAGGTTAAGTATAGCTCCTCTGTTATTAATCTTTGATTTAACCGATCTGAGTCGGGGGACAGACACCGTGGTTATTAGACTATGAGAGGGGCAGAGAAGCGAGTAGCACTGCACCTCTGATTACTAATATCTACCTTGGGTTGTCATGGTTTATGACCGAAAATAGACTCGGTCAGATTTTTTGATATGAGAGTGGCTCCGTCCAAGGTGGGATGAATGCCGTCTCTCTTAATCAGACCAGGCCTTCCCCAGTTATCTATGTAGCCCACATCATTAGCTGGGCACCACCTTGACAGCCAGCGGTGGAAGGATGACATGCGGCTGGCAGGGGTCCAGAGAAGACTACTGAGTCCGACATTATCTTTGCATATGCACAAAGTGACTTAACATTAATTTTAGTGATTTGCGTAATTGGGTATCATTACCACCTACGTGAAGTATGATCTGACTGTATTTACGGTTATTTTTAGCCAGCAGCTTTAGATAAGAATCTATATCGCTCGCTCTGGTCCCAGGGACACACACGACCGCAGCCGCTTTTCCACTGATGGATTCCGTGTTCGAGTCCCTCTCTTGGTCCGCTGTCTTTACGAAGTTAGATCTTCGTAATGCTTACCACCTTGTGCGGATCCGGGAGGGGGACGAATGGAAGAAAGCCTTTAACACCCCTTTGAGCCACTACGAGTATTTAGTGATGCCTTTTGGCCTCACTAACGCGCCCGCTGTCTTTCAAGCCCTTGTTAACGACGTCCTCCCGGTTTGTGTTCATCTATTTAGATGACATCTTGGTCTTCTCCTGCGACCCAGTCCAACACACAGAACACGTCCGCTTGGTGCTGTAGTGGCTTCTAGAGAACCGTCTCTTTGTTAAAGCCAAGAAATGCGAATTTCATGTCGAGTCGATACAGTTTCTCGGCTTCATTATTGAAAGTGGGTGTCTCCGGGCAGACCCGGCCAAAATCCAAGCCGTTGTGGACTGGCCCACCCCCTCTTCTGTTAAACAGCTACAGCGTTTTTTAGGCTTTGCCAACTTCTATCGTAAGTTTATTCACAATTACAGTTATCTCGCCGCTCCTCTCATTCGCCTCACCTCTGCCTCAGTTCCCTTTATCTGGTCTCCAGAAGCTACTGCAGCCTTCTCCCTGCTCAAAGCCTGATTCACCTCCGACCCCATCCTCACCAACCCTGACCCTTCCCTTCAATTTGTGGTGGAGGTGGATGCCTCGGACGTGGGCATTGGGGCCACCCTTTCCCGACGTTCTTCCTCTGACCAAAAACTCCATCCCTGTGCCATCTTCTCCCACGTCTCACCCCCACTGAACAGAACTACAGCGCGGGGGACCGAGAGTTGCTTGCTATCAAACTGGCCCTTGAGGAATGTAGGCACTGGTTGGAGGGGGCCGCGAACCCCTTTCTGGTCTGGACCGACCACAGACACCTCTCATACATTCAGACTGCCCAGAGACTGAACTTCCGCCAGGCTAGGTGGGCCCTGTTCTTCAATCGCTTTGACTTCACCGTGTCCTACCGCCCAGGAACCCGCAACGTCAAGCCAGAAGCCCTGTCCCGTCTTCACTCCCCTGAAGACCCGGTTGTTCAGCCCAACACCATACTACCACTTGCCGTGTTATTGCCACTTGCCGTGTTATAGCAAGAAGAAAGCCACGGTTGGAAGGAAACGTGACACGCAGGTTGGGTTTAGGAAAAGAAGAACGGGGTTGGTTTAGTAAAAGAAGAAAGTGATGGTTGAGTTTAGGAAACGTGACACGTGGGATACGATAGTGCTGGGCGGTATACCGGTTCATACCGAAAACCGGTGTATATTTTCCTCACGATGTTCATTTTTAATATACCGCCATACCGGTGTGTTTAATAACACAACGTCCGGAACGAACGTTCGCGCTGCGCCGCGCGACACTGTTTTAGACGGACCCTTTAAAATGCTGCACTTCTAAGCAGCGACGGTAAACAGCAGCGCACCCGTTCTCTTAATACATCCATGAGTGCACCAGAGGGACATCACACAGAAGATGGATGCTGCGGAAGTAGTAGAAATTAACCTGTGCCAAAAAAAGGAGCCGCCGGGTCTGTTGTTTGGAGGTTTTTTGGTTTCCAAAAATCCGACGTTGACCAAACAACCGTTTTATGCAAGCGCTGTCGGGCTGAAATAGTTGCGAAAGGCGGCAACACGAGCAATTTGCTCCAACACCTCAGCTGCAAACACGTCTTGGAATATCAAGAATGTATGAAATTAAAGTCAGCAGGCTCAGCGCCCTCCACATCAGCAGGTAACACGGGGAAAGCAAAAGAAAAGTCGAGCCAAATGTCACTTAAAGACGCGTTTGCTAGAGGGACTCGCTATGACAGAAAAAGCAGATTACAAACTCCATCACCGACCACCTAGCTAAAGACATCAGTGTTTCCCCTACGTTGATTGGCAAGTGGCGCACCGCCACAGTTAAATTTCTGCCACCACGCCACGGTATCAATGTTGATTGTCGGAGAATAGCGCGGACACGCGCTTCACAGGTAGAGCACAAACCCAGCCCCCCGTCTCTATTCACATGCCGGGATTCTTGCCTGCGCGCCACACACACACACGCAGCCGCGTTAACGTTTACGCACACACACACATCTAAAACACGCGCAGCACCTGACTGGGAACGATACAGAGGATTACCAACGGCCGCTGGGGGGGGCGGATGAACGCTAGTCTCGTTACTGTAAGTAGGTTGATAAAACCTTCGTGAGTAAAAAGTCAATAATTATCAATGCACTCACCTGTATAGACCGGCATAAACATGTAGAGAGAGATATTTTAATCTGCTCTGTCTGCTCTCGTCCACCGCGCTGTTTTACCAAACTCAGCTCTACTCTGCTCATTTTTACCAACAAGCTCAAACAAATAAAGCTGTCGGTTGTAGTCGTAGGGTTGGCATACCTGCCACCACAGCTAAAAAAAATCCTAGGGGAAACACTGGACATGGTCCCGCTTAATACAGTGGTGAGTCAATTAAGTCAATTTACTGCAGTAATTCCTCTCTCAACGAGTAGAAAATGCATTGAACATCTGAATATTCATGAACAAAAAAAAAACGTCAAAAACCGGAAAACCGGTTAACCGGTTAAAACATAATTTTGAAATAAACCGCAATATGAATTTTTGGTCATACCGCCCAGCACTAGGATACGATCCCCAGTCTCCTGGATGAAAGTCCTGTGTTTTACCCATCCTCCACCCCGACAAACCACCCTACGTGGATTTTCGCCCTCTCATACTACTCGCTACGGTGTAAATTCACACACAATCGCAAGGTAATGTAAGTCAATGGAGGCCAAACGGCGTTGATAAACATGCTAAAAAGCAAGTATGCGTCTTGATAACATGCCAATAATGGCATTGTGAATTGGCGAATTGGCGTGTCATATATACGCCATTTCATGAGATCAGTCTGCCACACCTGCAGTTCCTAACACAAGTGTTACGTTACAAAGTTGTGGTGTCCAAACCAATCACTATGACATCAACGGGCTTATTTTCTCACAGTCTTTGAAGGCTGAGTAGCACTCTCTACAGTGGAATAATAATGAAATATGAGACAGTTTCATAAATCATTTTAGTGAGAGATTTGTTTAGACATGTTGATGCCTTGTTAGTGCCTTTATTGTTTGGACTTTTCAATTTTTTTGATTTGGGATCCAGTACGAGTGCTGCTAGTCATGGTTCCCACTAGGGCTGCACCATATGAGGAAAATATCTTATTGCTATTATTCTGACTGATATTGCAATTGCGATTAGGGGTGGTATGGTTAATGAAAAAAACATCCAAACCGTTACCAACAGAAACCAACAAAACGTACAGCGAAAGACTGTGCAAAACATTTCCGACCGTCCTCCATCCATCCATCCATCGTCGTCCGCTTATCCGTGGTCGGGTCGCGGGGGGAGCAGCTCCAGCAGGGAACCCCAAACCTCCCTTTCCCGAGCCACATTAACCAGCTCTGACTGGGGGATCCCGAGGCGTTCCCATGCCAGGTTGGAGATGTAATCCCTCCACCTAGTCCTGGGTCTTCCCCGAGGCCTCCTCCCAGCTGGACGTGCCTGGAACACCTCCCTAGGGAGGCGCCCAGGGGGCATCCTTACCAGATGCCTGAACCACCTCAACTGGCTCCTTTCGACGTGAAGGAGCAGCGACTCTACTCCGAGCTCCTCACGGATGACTGAGCTTCTCACCCTATCTCTAAGGGAGACGCCAGCCACCCTCCTGAGGAAACCCATTTCGGCCGCTTGTACCCGACCGTCCTGCCAACCTGTAAACATTTTAACCATTTTCACATTATACCAACATTTACAGCATCCTGAGCCTTTTTGGTAAGGTTGATAGGAAAACTCAGCCTAGAGTAGTTTTATTCTCCCCAAAACAAGTGTCCTTTTTTTTATATATATATATATATATATATATATATATATATATATATATATATATATATATAAGTCAGAATATGTTAAACATACAAAAAAAGTTGAGATTTGTTTTGTATGTTTAACATATTCTGACTTATTCAAAAGACAGACTTTAAGAGTTCCTCTCTTTTTCTTTTAAAGGATAACATTTTTGTAAGAGCTACACTGAAGTTGGCAGTTTGATAAATGCAAGTTATTTCAATTGATATTCGGTAATACTTCAATCTTTGTGTGCTAAAAAGGCACATAAGTTCCTGTAGATGGGAATACACATTCTCCTTTTTTTGCCTAATAAATGAAAAGCTTGTTGAAATCATCAATGTCTTTCCTCTTGCTGTATCAAATTCTCACCTAGCTTTCCTCAGAGATGGTCTTAAAGTCAAGTCAAATTCAGTTTGTGCATGATTACATGATATAAAAAAAATGTTATACTGTATCCTACATTGTGGATAATTAAGCTATATATCATATGCTTAAGTATATTTCTGGAGTGTTACAGATTAAAAGAAAAAACAACAAGAACCGCACAGAACCGAAAACCGTGACTCTAAAACCGTGATACGAACCAAACCGTGGGTTTTGTGAACCGTACCACCATTTTCTCAATGTACAATTGCAAGGAATTTATGGATTTCATCATCTACAGTCCATAATATCATCAAAAGATTCAGAGAATCTGGAGAAATCTCTGTACACACATGTAAGCGAAAACCAACATTGAATGCCCGTGACCTTCGATCCTCAGCTGGCACTGCATTAAAAACCGACATCTTATGCAAAGAATATTACCATGTGGGCCCAGGAACACTTCGGAAAACCATTGTCAGTTAACACAGTTCGTCGCTACATCTACAAGTGCAAGTTAAAACTATACCATGCAAAGCAAAAGCCTTGTATCAACAACACCCAGAAACGGCGCCGACTTCTCTGGGCTGAGCTCAGCTGAGATGGACTGATGCAAAGTGGAAGAGTGTGCTGTGGTCTGACGAGCCACAACAACAGTGCATTACCTGTTTGGTGTATGCTTCCTGCAGCCTCTCCAGCTCCCCCTGCAGGCAGTTTGGGGCGGTGACGGGCTGGGCTCCTGCAGCGCGGGCAGCTCGACTCACTGCGTCAGACAGGGACAGGTGTGGTCCTTCACACTGGGTTGTCTAAGGACGGAAACACTACTATGACTCTCCTGAAAACAAACATTCTTAACGGGTGCCTATTCTCCCATACATTGGTGTCTAATGGCATACTCACACTTGGCCCATTTAAACCGTGCCTGAACACATTTGACCCTATTGTCTGGTTCATTTGACTAGTGTGATTGCGCCGTACTGTGCCCGGGCATGGAGTCTGGTGGGTTTGGTGAAGGTGATTGTGGGGCTGTTTCATGTTAAACAAAAAGGATTTTACTCTTTAACAAAAAGGTCTACCTCTGTAGGGATCCTTTCATAATGTTGTGACACTTAGAATAATAACCAGGGGTCTCATTTATAAACGTGGCGTACGCACAAGTCGGGGCTGAAAATGTGCGTACGCCACTTCGGTTTGTGTGGCAAAGGTTGTGATTTATTAAAAACAAACTTGACGGGAGAATGCGCGGTCCTCCACGCAAACTCTGACCCATGCGTACGCACATTTTGGAAACAATGGGTATTGGTGAGGTGGTGAACTGAAGTCAGACTGCAGAAAGTAAATGTGGGAATAACTAATTACTGGGGTGGCCTCTAGCTCACCCAGTAAGAGTGTTATATGTTGGCTGAGTCCTGCAGCGGTGCAGGTTCGAATCCGACCTGCTACCCTTTGCTGCGTGTCTTCCCCCATCTCTCTCCTCCTTTCATGTCTATCCACTGTCCAATAAAGGGAAAAGCCCCCAAAAAATAATCTTAAAAAAAAAAAAAAGGAATAACTAATTACTGGTAATATTTTCAAGTATTGATGTCTCACGCACATTTCTTCACTCCATATCATCCACGTTGTCATGAAGATTAAATCCAGCAGTGTTATTTGTGCTTGTTCTGAGTGATACTTGTTCCATAAACACCTTGTAAAATCCAACTCAAAACTTAAATCATAATCCGTTCTTAATATTTAATCGGCACTGTCTCACAGTCACATTGTCTGCTACGGAGCACAGGAGGAGGAGATAGTATGACTGCATGGAATACAGGATAGCATCAAATACCCTACCATTAGATAACTGCAGAACACAGTTTAAAAGAACTAAATATCTGTCTTTAATACTGTGAATATATATCATCAAATGTCAAAGTCTGGAAATACAGCCATTAAGCTCTTGCGCAATCGTTACACTTAAAGGAGAACTCCGGCCAATTTTTACGTTAATCTTGCTAAACATAACTATGTGAGACCTGTCTATTAGTGATAGGCATTCCGGCTCTTTTTCGTGAGCCGGCTCGTTTGACTCACAAACGGCTCTTTAAAAAAAATTATGTTTTGACTATGATAGGTGTGAAAAACAATTCTAATTAAATTATTAAATGAAATCATACTCACAATGTCTCACAATTCCTTTAAAAATGCATTGATTTGTTATGAAAAAAGAATACTATTAAACATTTGCATTTAAATTACAACTTTTTAATGTATAGAAACAACATTCAAAACACATACAATCTGAATCTGAACAACATAATAGAACCCATATTAAAGAAAAATAAATAACTGAAAGGATTAAACTGGTCCCTGTTTTTCTCTCTTCTTTATTGGGATGTTATAACCAGCATGAACTGTCTCACTAGTTATGTTTTGTATAACTAGCATGAACACACACACGATGCTGATCATATTTTTATTTTATGAGAGATTTGCATTCAGAAATGCAAGCTGCCTCACTTTCGAGGGGCTGATGCGGTTTCTTCTCTCAGTAATAATTTGTCCTGTTTTCGAGAAGACCCTCTCAGAGTCTCTCTGTCATGACTAGTAAAAAAATGGAGTGTGTGTGTGTGTGTGTGTGTGATGGCAGTTGAAACTAATGTGTGCCTATATAATTATTTTTTTGTTCTTTGAATTAGTCAATTATTTTAAATAAAATAAAATTCAGTCATTTCATTATTGCTCTTAGAGCCGACTCATTCGCAAAAGACCCATCACTAATTGTCACCCCAAAAATTAAAACCGGCAGCTGATTGGACGAACGCGTCATGTGGGTCTGGTTTCTCCAGGAAATTCAAAGACAGACTGTCATGGTGGATTGTTCAGAAACAATCTCATATTTGACTAAAATAGTTCACTGAAACGTATATCTGAAAACATTTTATGTGAGAAATAGGCCATGCAGTTGCTGAATCTGTCTTCATTTCAGATCAGTTTAAAAGAGACTATAGTCACGCTCATTCCGCTCCCTGTTTCCAGGTTAGCATTCTTATGATGAGATGAGCCCGACTGCCGGCAGTGCCCGCCCCTCGCGATCATGCCCTAACAATTGGCGAAAAGGAAGGCCAATGGCCCCTCCAACGGACGACGGCACGGAACACACTGAACAGACTCGAGTTACAGACCTCGCCAGACTGTCCGACGGCCGATTATCTGGGGACTTCTTCAAAAGTCCACTGTCATCGCCACAGTCTTCTTGGGGTTTAACTCCAGGTGGTTCTGACTGCACCATTGGACCAGCTGTTCCACTGGTGGTGATGAGTCTGTAAGCAGACTCATCACCATCCTGGATCAAACCAATGATGGTGGTGTCATCTGCAAACTTCAGGAGTTTTACAGACGGGTTCTTTGAGGTGCAGCCGTTGGTGTAGAGGGAGAAGCGCAGCGGGGAGAGGACACACCCCTGTGGTGCGCCAGTGCTGATGGACCAGGTTTTGGATGAGATGCTCCCCAGTCTGACATGCTGCCTGTCAATCAGGAAGCTGATGATCCACTGACAGGTGGTGGCAGGCACTGAGAGCTGGGCAAGCTTCTGATGTAGGAGTTCAGGGATGATGGTGTTGAACGCCGAGCCGAACAGGATGTATTGCAGTCCATTATTGACAGCATCATCTGCTGACCTGCTTGCCCTGTAGGCAAACTGCAGGGAGTCCAACAGGGGTCCTGTTATGTCCTTCAGGTGGCTCAACTAGTGTGGTAAATGATTTCATGACCACAGACGTCGAGGCAACAGGCCTGTAGTCATTTAATCCCGTGATGGAGGGTTTTTTGGGGACTGAGATGATAGTGGAGCGTTTGAAGCAGGAGGGCACTTCACACAGCTCCAGGGACCAGTTAAAGATCTGCGTGCTCTAAACCGGGAAATGCACATGACGGCGGTCGCACTTAACCGGAGCATCTGTCTAACAGTTTCTCCCCACTCAGTGATACACCTGCTGAGAAGCCAGCTCTGGTTGTTGTGAGCTCTATATTGCGAAAAGTGAGGTTGGCAGCTCCAAGAAAAGCGGCTGCGGTCGTGTGTGTCCCTGGGGCCAGAGCAGGCAATACATTTTCTTATCTAAAGCTGCTGGCTAAAAATAACCATAAATACAGTAAGATCATACTTCACGTAGGTGATACCCGATTACGCAAATCGGAGATCACTAAAATTTATGTTGAGTCACTTTGTGCATATGTCAAGATAATGTCGGACTCAGTAGTCTTCTCTGGACCCCTGCCAAACCTGATCAGCGATGACATGTACAGCCGCATGTCATCCTTCCATCCTGGTTGTCAGGGTGGTGCCCAGCTAATGATGTGGGCTACATAGATAACTGGGGGGTGTTCTGGGGAAGGCCTGGTCTGATTAGGAGAGACGGCATTCATCCCACCTTGGACGGAGCCGCTCTCATATCAAAAAATCTGACTCAGTCTATTTTCGGTCATAAACATGACAACCCAAGGTAGATATTAGTAATCAGAGGTGCAGTGCTACGTTCTGCAAAACTTGTTCTGTATATAGTTTGTTTGTTATCGTGATCAAAACCACTGATCTGAAGCTCAATGCTGATTCTGTCATGTAAATAGTTTTCTAATCACCAATAAATATAACAATTTCTGATCAACCCAAATCAATTACGTGCTTAAAATAACATACCGGTTAAAGCCCGCCCATTTCCGGGTTAAATTCCGCCCATTTTCGGATTAGGCCCCGCCCAGTCCGAGTACAGATACGGATAATTCATATGGTTAACAGATACAGATACAGATAATGCTGTACACACTCATCCCTACTAGCTAGCTAGCTAGGCCTACACTTGCTTGCTTAGAGCCCACATCAACGGGGCATAAGCATAGCATCTGTTTAATTTTGCGGCTTTTTGCCTCAAATTGCATTTAAACTACACCAGTTACACTCAAGCACGTAGCTGTAGCTACTTTAGCTTAGCCATTAGCAATGGCCAATTCCTCTCCATCTCCTGCTCTCTCTTGCTCTGTGTGTCAAATGTTCAGCTATTCCTCTGCCTCCTTTAGTGATAATGACACATGAAATGAATGTCGTTTATTCGCTGTTCTGGAGGCGAGGCTTAGTGAGTTTGAAGCACGGCTCCATACTATGGAATCAAAGTCGTATGCTTCCGTAGCTAGTCAGCTTAGTGTAGCTGGTGCGGGCCAACATACTGTAGCTTCTGCTAGCAGTCCCCCGGCAGACCCCCGACCGTTGGTTGAAGGAATGGTGCCCAGCTAATGATGTGGGCTACATAGATAACTGGGGGGCGTTCTGGGGAAAACCTAGTCTGATTAGGAGGGACAGCATTCATCCCACTTGGGATGGAGCCGCTCTCATATCAAAAAATCTGACCAAGTCTAGTTTATTATCGGCCATAACCCATGACAACCCAAGGTAGATATTCGTAATCAGAGGTGCAGTGCAACGCGCTCCTCTGTGCCTCTGTTAGAGCAGCCGCCCTCTCATAGTCTAATAACCACGGTGTCTGTCCCTCGACTCAGATCGATTTAATCAAAGTAATAAATTAATAAAAGAGGAGCTATACTTAACAACCTAATTGGAATTAAAACAACATCTGCAATGATGGAACATAATAGGAAAATAAGATGTGGAATATTAAATATTAGATCTCTGTCTTCTAAAGCAGTATTAATAAACAAATTGATATCAGATAATCAAATTGATCTATTCTGTCTTACCGAAACCTGGCTGTGCAATGAAGAATATGTTAGTTTAAATGAAGCCACTCCTCCCAGTCATAATAATACTCAAATACCTAGAGGCTCAGGCTGAGGAGGGGGAGTTGCAGCCATATTTGATTCAAGCCTTTTAATTAATCCTAAACCTAAACTAAATTATAACTCGTTCGAAAGCCTAGTTCTTAATCTTCAACATACAACATGGAAAACTGTACAGCCAATTATATTTACCGAGCTCCAGGTCCGTATTCTGAATTTTTATCTGAATTCTCAGAGTTTTTATCATGTTTAGTCCTAAAATCAGACAAAGTACTTATTGTAGGTGATTTTAATATTCACATGGACGTTGACAACGACAGCCTTAGTATTGCTTTCAACTCACTATTAGATTCAATTGGTTTCAGTCAGAGTGTGCATAAGGCCACTCATTGTTTTAACCACATCCTCGACCTTGTGCATACGGCATCGAAATTGAAGATTTAATAGTATTTCCGCAGAATCCTTATTATCAGACCATGTTTTAATAACTTTTGAATTCTTACTACCCGACTATATGAAATCAGATAAAAGCTTCTACACTAGATGCCTATCTGACAGTGCTATAGCTAAATTTAAGGAAGATATTCCAACAGCATTTAACTCAGTGTCATGCTTTAATATAACAGAGGACCTTTATGTTAACTTCAGTCCCCCCCAAATTGATAATTTTGTAGACAGTGCTACGACCTGCCTACGGACGACTTTACCCTCTGTTGCTCCCCTCAAAAAGAAGACGAGGAAGCAAAGGAAACTAGCACCTTGGTATAACTCCCAAACTCGCAAACTAAAACAAATCTCGCGAAAACGTGAAAGTAAATGGCGTTCCACCAAACTCGAAGAATCTCGTTTAGATTGGCAAGAGAGTCTGAAAACCTATAGGAAGGCCCTCAGAAATGCCAGATCAGACTATTACTCATCACTAATAGAAGAAAATAAGAACAACCCAAGGTTTCTTTTCAGCACTGTAGCCAGGCTGACAGACAGTCACAGCTCTACTGAGCCATCTATTCCTATAGCTCTGAGTAGTGACGACTTCATGAGCTTCTAACGGTTCACCTTCAAACGCAGGACTGCTAGAAGGAACGACAACACCTGACATATACTTGGACTGCTTTTACCCTATAAACCTTCAACAATTAGGGCCCTATCTTGCACCCAGCGCAATTGACTGTGTACACCGACGCATGTGTCATTCCTATTTTGCACCCGACGCACGGCGGACTTTTCCCTCCACAGACGCACGTCAGTAAATTAGGGAATGAACTTGCGCTCCTGGGGGTGGTTCAGCGAAAAGAAGAGGCGTGTTCCGGCGCAAACGTTCCCTGGTGCTATTTTGCAGTTTCAGAAAACAATTCCGCCACTGACCAGAAAAAAACTGGTCTAAAGTCAGTGGTGCTAGTCTAAAGTCAGTGGCGCGTAATGTCGTCGGACTTCGGGCAAGCAGCTCCCTCGGTAGCTGAGGGTCAGGCGTGTGACTGGACCGCAGAAGCAGGAGCTGGTCCCGGGTGTAGCTCAGGAGCGCCTCCGGCACAGTGCCCCGGCCCGCTGGCGTGGAGTGGCATACAAGCCAAACAATTGGGATCAGAATCAGTCCTCTCAGTAGAAACAGTAAAAACAGCATCGTGTTGCGCTTGAGCACCGCGTTGGGATAAAAAAAACACACCAAAAGTTCATAGGAAGCCGCATGCAATCACAAAAAAACAACAAAAACGAGGCAACAGCACAAGGTAGCCCGAGTCGCAGCGCCACCGTAATGCCTTTCTACAGGGCCCTGATATGACATGAACTACTACAACTACTTTTTCTAGTCACTGATCCATTATCTTTATTGTGACTGTTATTGCCACTGTTCATAACACCCCCAACCAGCTGCAACAAACACCACCTACCAAGAGCCTGGGTCTGCCGAGGTTTCTTCCTAAAAGGGAGTTTTTCCTCGCCACTGTCGTACTAAGTGCTTGCTCTTGGGGGATTTACTAGAATTGTTGGGTCTTTGTAAATTATAGAGTGTGGGTTAGACGTACTCTATTTGTAAAGTGTCTCGAGATAACTCTTGTTATCATTTGATACTATAAATAAAATTGAATTGAATTGAATTGGTCAAGTGTGTTTTTGTCTCTAGTGGGAATCTTGATATGCTTTAGGGAGCTCCTGGTTGAGTTTGGCGTTGTTAAAAACCCCAACAATAATGGCAAGAGAGTCCGGGTGTTTTCTCTCTATGCCTGTTATCTGGTTAGCTAGCTGTTGTAGCGCGTCTGCTACGCAGGCTTGTAGTGGTATGTAAACACTGACCATAACAAACGAGGGAAACTCCCGCGGAGAATAGAAGGGCTTACAGTTTATGAAGAGGGCCTCTAAGTGAGGGCTGCACGTTTTTTTCAGCACTGTAGCATCTGTACACCAGTGGCGATTTCTTTAAGACTGCAAGGGAAGCTCGACCTAAAATGTAATGTACTATTGTGTTAACATTTTATTGACTAAAATGCGTTAGAATACATTCATCTCGAAGACGAGTTTGTTCAGAATCAGCTGACTCAATTTCCTTCTCATACATTCCCGGAGCGTCACAGTGCATTTCCCTGTTGAAGCCTAGTGTCCATTGACTTCAATGGGGCTGCTTTGAGCAGTTTTTTGTGCTTTGAAACTAGACGGTCATTGGATAAATGCTGCGATTATGTCCCGCCCACGGATGCTCAGCATCTCTGGGGGTCAATGGAGCAGTGGGCTGGCCTGGACGCTGGAAACGCTGGAAACGCTGGAAAGGCTGCATCTCCTTTTGATTGACAGTGATTTTGTACTATAAAAAGTCGCCGAAGCTGTTCGAGCAGAGCTCAACTCAGTCCCATCGCGGATTTTGCAAGTGTTGTTGAAAGACAAACTGCTGCAACCTTTCTTGGTATTTGCTTGGCGAAAGTGCTAGCCAATTTTCATCAAACATTTCATACAATTATACACCACATTCCTTGTTTCAGTTTAACCTAATTCCCACATTTCCTCCTTCGAGTTTAATATCGTTTTGTTAGATCGTTTGTTCATTCATTCATTCATTCATTCATACAGTAGGCTAGGCTAGTGTTGTAGGGGTGAACTAGTCAGCTAGCAAACTGCACACAATGGCAGACAATGCTAATATTGTTGACCTGATTTTGGCAAAGCCATTTGAAAGTCTTTCTTACAAGGATAAACTTAGAATTAAACAGCAGGGTTAGATCAACACTTAAGATTGATTTAGTGTAAAAGTGCAAAGTAACAGGTCTTTTCAGCTCTCCTTGTATGACAAAGTTAGCTGGTTGACTGGAAGTGCAAGACATAGAAAATGTACTGATGTACTGCCATGCCTCTTGATGAAACCTCACAGATTTTTATAAATTATTATTATAATTATTATTATATTACATTCTTCTTCTTCTTCTTCTTCTTCTTCTTCTTCTTATTATTATTATTATAAATAAATGGACCATTTTTATGATGTAGGCCAAAAATGAGCTTCCCCTCTTTGAAAGACCAGCAGCCGCCACTGCTGTACACCAACCTTCGTTTAAATCGAAGCAGATTCCATTGCCTTTCGTTTTCCCTGAAAGCTCTGTGTTGCGGTCAGCCCGGATGAGTTGGAAACCAGGCAGCTGGAGTATGCTGTCTGGGATGCGTTCACAGAGCCAGGTTTCAGTGAAACACAGAGCGGCGGATCTGTAAAAGTCAGAGTTTGTTTGGTTGAGAAGCAGCAGTTCATCCATCTTGTTTGCCAGGGACCGGACATTTGCCAGGTGAATGGCTGGAAGCGAGGTGCGTAGTCCCCACTTCCGGAATTTCACCAGCGCTCTTGTATGTTTCCCACGTCTGTGTCTTCCACGGAGAACCGCAGCGTTTGTGAAAACCGGAGAAAAAGTTCCTGAAGAGGTTTGCCTGATGTTTAAGAGTTCCTCTCTGGTATAAGTTACTGGTGAAAGACCACAGAAAACGTAATAAACGCAGTTAACGCACAAAAACAAACAAAGTACTAGAGAGCGAAGAGAGGGGAGCTTCCATCCACGGCGCCATCTTGGATCAAATGAAGCTCATGTTAGCTTTCTAATTTCATTACATTAGAAAGCTAACATGAGCTTCATTTGCCTGAAGGCATCTTTTGTAGTGGAATGGCTTCGAATGACGACCAAAAACGATGGTCTTTTACTGTGAACATTTACTGTTCAATATGTTGCAGTTTTACACACAAGAAAGTGAACAACTTAAGCTTGACGGACACGTTTTGCATTTAGCGTCTCCAAGGGGGCAAGCCTGCCTCCTCAGAGCGAAGCCACTATGGCGCCATTTTATGCTACCCAAACCATCACCCCCCGTTAGCATCCCATTGACTGCCATTCATTTTGGCGTCACTTTGACTATTACTTTACTTCACTTCACTGTCTATGAGCGTCTCACGTTCATCTCAGTAAGCTAGCAAGAGTACACAACAGACAACTTCCGTGTAGGCTACGTCAAAATAAAAGCACTTCCTGTGACAGTTCTCAGTAAAACTAAATTACTGTTAAACACAGCTGTAAATCAAGTACTGTGAATAATGTAAACTGTGAGTTTTAATCACACTATAATTTACTATTTTATTTGTGTTTTAAACTAAACACCATGAATTTCTTATTTAAGTGCTTTAAACAAACATTTCACAACACCATCATACACTGGTTAGCGAAACTTTGCCAAACAAAATGGTCACTCATCTGGCGAAAAGTGCGTGTGAATTCAACATTAAGTTACACTTAACTATTTTAGAGGCTGTGGACGTTGTTTACATCATTAATGTGTTTACTGTGTTAATGGGCTGAGGATGGGAGTAGGATTCGGTATTCGGCAGAATCTTAACCAGTGGATTCGGTTTTCGGCTGAACCTCAAAAATCTGGATTCGGTGCATCCCTACTTAAAATGTTTTCGGAAACAATTTCAGTGAACTATTTTCGTAAAATATGAGATCGTATTCCGAACGAGCCGCCATTATGGCCAACCAGCAACCGGTTTTCATTTTTTGGGCGACAATACAGATTAGTGCTGCCTGCTCTTATGGAGACGTATTACGTCTCGCGAACCCGCAGAACATACGCTCAAGTCGGCGTCGCTTTGGTGTGTTCCGAGTCACTTTTTCTTTTTTTTAAATGAAAATCTTTTTATTTAGTTTTCAGTGTAACGTACAAAGCTATCAATTTGTTAAAGACAGGTTATATGAAAGGAATAAATAAAACACAGCATATGCCACATATACAAAACCAACAATACAAAAAAGATCAAAATACTCAAAATAATCCCTCCTAAATCACTGCCAGTGAGCATATGTCAGTATCAGCCTGTCGCAATGATAATCCATGATAAGTGAATGGATAGACTGTAAATAAGTATTTATAAAGCCTGGAATGATGATCTAGCGCCCCTAGTGTTCACCAACAGTATTAACAACATTAACAGCACACAACATTTCCCCTTCTCTTAAAGGAACATACCTGTATACATAGCACAACAGTATGAGTATTCTTTTTTTCACTTAGCAGAACAGCAGGATTTTTTTCAATTTGCACATGTCACATGTTGATCCTGTATCATATTCATCTATCAAAGTCTGTTAACCACTGAGGTGGGTTTCTGACTCTGGTAGTGTGTCTAAGGCCTGGTTCTTGCCCAACATGCACATTCTCGGTCACAGTGAGTCCATCCAGTGTAGTCTCATTGTTGTCACTGATGCAAGCTAGAGCCTCCTTTGGGAAACTTGCCAGCTTGGAGGCATTCCATTTCCGACCACCACTGAGAAGGTAAGTACTTGGTCCGGCCTTCTTTACGACTGTCAGAGGTTCTGTGTATTTGGGTGACCCCTTGTAGACATGTTCCGGTCTCCGGACTCGTACAGCATCATTCACTTGGAAGGTGGGCACTTTTGCTCCTTGCTTTCTGTCTGTATACTGCTTACTGTTTTGTTGATGTCTCACCGTTTCTTTGACTTGGTTGGGTGATGTAACTTTGTGTGAGACAGGAAGGATGTTCAGTTTTGTGCGCATCTTCCTCTTTCTCAGCAACTCAAATGGTGTAGCACCTGTAGTAGCAAGCGGTGTAGCACGGTAAATCTGTAAGAACTCAGTCACTGCTTGTTTCCAAGGCTTGTGTTCTTTCTGCAGTCTGGAGACACTCTTTTAATAGCCTATTAAATCTCTCAATCACTGTTGGCTCTTGGGTTTTAGACGCTTGAGCGCAGATGCTTTATCTCTCTCTTTCTCAGAAACTTTGCAAACTCATGGGAAGTAAACTGACATCCATTGTCAGAGACCAGTCAGGTCGGATTTCCTTCACGACTGAACACTGTAGTTAAAAAGCAAGTAATCACCTCTGTTGTGACTGTAGAGGTGAATGCAACTTCTGGCCATTTACTGTAGTAGTCTGTAAGAGTAATGGCATAACGACAGTCCCATGTAGCACATTCGAAAGGACCGGTTATGTCAATGGCCACCTTTTCCCATGGTCCATCTGGCAGTTTAACAGGTGTAAGTGGTGCAGGTGCAGTCTTCACTGTGTTGTCATTGTTTTGGCATGACACACATGAAGCTATCTTACTCTGTACATCTTTGTCCATTTGTGGCCACCAATACAGTTCTTGCAGTCTCTGTTTAGTGCGTACCACTCCCCGGTACCCATCATGTGCCAAGTCTACCACTTTGGATCGCAGTGATGTAGGCACAATCAAGCGGTCAGTACCTCTCATGACAAGTGTTTTGTCAACAGCCAGTTTGTCTCATACATTGAAGTATGAAGCCAGCTCATTTGGTACATTCTTTCTGCATGTTGGCCAGCCTTTCTGTATTTGCTGTCGCAATTGAGTCAGTTCAGGACAAGTGTCACCAGCAGCGGTGAACTCAGACAAGGACATGGCATGTAAAGAGTCCATGAAAACAGTAGCTACTATGTCTGGTTCCACTTCAGCTTCTCCTGTGTTAGGCAGTGGAATTCTTCCGAGTTTTTGTTGTATTGGCACAATCTTTGGTTTGAGTTAAATGTTGGGCACAGATCCCTTTTCACAGCCAATCTCCTGTATCTCAGAAGCATTCTGTGGTATTGTGCTTGGTGCAGTAGGTGTCCTCGGTGCAGTAGGATCATCAGAGCTGTCAGCTTTAACAACTTTTGAGCCCTCAATATGCATGTGCAATGCTGCAACTAGATCTAGTCCTAATAGAGCAGTACCTGACTTTACCACTACAAATGAGCCTGTGGTAGAATGCCCATCATGAGTAACTGTGGCATGCATACACCCTTTAACAGGTATTTTCTCTCTTGAATATGTAAACAGGTTCACTGCAGGCTCAAAAAGTTCACATGTAGGAAAGAGAGTCTGGTGTCTACTATTAGTTCAATATCATGACAGTGGCCATTTGCATTCACTTGCACAGTACAAATAATTTTATCTGGCACAGTACCTGTCATTAAAAGTACAGTCAGTTCGTTTATCACTTTTTCATGCACCTCCTTTTGTCCAGATCGACACATTTTGGAAAAATGTCCCACTTTTCCACCTGAATTGCACGTCACTTTAGCAGCAGGGCATGACGGTTTATTTGCAAGATGTGCGATGGATCCACAACGGTAGCAGCAGCGGCGGGTTGTTGTAGGCAAAACAGACGTCCATTGTTTTTTTTGGCGGGCCTCCCTTTTCTGTGTATGAATGGCTCCCACCGACGCAGCAGCAGCAGTAGTAGTAGCAGTAGTACTGTCGGAGAGAAGTCCAGCCTCTATCTGCAGGGCCAGTGAAGTAGCTTTAGCCAGGGTGTTGGCAACACGCTCTATCAGTTGATCTCGAAGCATTTGCTCCTCCATATCACCAAACTCACACAGTGCAGCCAGTTCACGTAATGAGGCTAGATACTGGTTTATTGACTCATCCGGTCGCTGTGCTCTCTGGCGAAATTTGGAACGTTCCACAATCACATTTACTTTAGGAACAAAGTGTTTTTTAAGTCCATCCACTGCAGTAGCATATGTAGTACCTGTATCCGGTAGTGCGTAAAACAGTCTTTGTCCCTCAGCGCAAAGTGCATGGAGTAGAATCGCGCGCCGTCTCACGTCGGGCCACTTCTCTCTGCTAGCATCGATTGCTAGCATGTAGCTAAGTCTCGAACATTTTCAGCCATGTAGGGAAGGGAATAGCAGGTTCACCTGGGCAAGGCATGAACAGTGTAGGTAAAGGCACGTTAATACCCATCCTCGTCGCCAAAATGTGGTGTTTTGTAAAGGTATTTTAAGTACGAACCACATGTATCCTCCAGCTTTATTATTCTTCTTCTTCTATGTACATAACATTCACTTGTATACCCTATTGCGCACTCTAGCGCCCCTAGTGTTCACCTACAGTATTAACAGCATTAACAGGACAAAACAGAATGCACTTGCGTGATTTGTAATGACGCGTTTTGGTTCGCTTGGAAACCAAACCGAACCAAGGGGAAATCGCTCCTAGTTTACAAACTTATCAACTGATTCGGACCAAAGCAAACAAACTATAAGTGTGAAAACGCCCTAAGACACAACACTTTTGGAAAACAGGTTGAAAAAATACAAAGTTCTCTTTAAAGGAACATTTTGACATCTCTGCGTGTCCAGGACAGAGATATCGTCAGGATGTACAGCACCAGCTCTGTTCATTGCTATTGTCAACAAGTCACCTTATTTCTTCAGAGTTTGAACAGAGCTCAAATCTGTCAACGAGGATGAAACATGGCTGGCAGTTTCTCATGGTCTAGTGCTCAGTGAGACACTGATGATGTGCACAGCTCACCTTCCTCCTCTTGGCAGGCATCCCGTGCAGGTAGCCGTCAGACAGCGGCAGCTGGCTTCTGATCTTCCTCTGAGACAGCATGTCGTGTCTGATGATGGGAACCCATTCCTGACAAGACATTATTACACAGTCATAATCCAACGAACTGATGATCACGTTGGTCAAATATGCAAGTGATTTACTGTGTAGGCATGACAAGCCATGTTTATTTCTATGGCACTTTTTAACATGAAAGCAATAGAGCTCAACAGTGAGCACCCACTTTTTAAATGGTTCTGGTTCCGGAAGTGATTTTTTTTTCTCGTAAAAACAAGGCTGATTTCATACAGACTTCTAACTTCTACAGGAGCAGAAACTGTAGTTTAACAACTTGGAGCTCATGGTCAGTCTACCTCGGATGGTTTAGACTTTATGGCTGATAATCTAAATCCTTATGGAGAAAATCAATGGGATTTTTACTTCCGGAACCACACTGTTGAGCTCTATTCATAGTGATTTATGTAAGACATAAAAAAACCTCTTAAGAAACGCTTGAAATGTCATGCTTTTTGGTCTGAACGGCATACCCAAATTATAAGTGGTACAGTTACAATATACTTTGACACTCTGGGATGTGCCTGATATTATTGGAAAGGAAACTCTCAAGTTTTTTGTTCTAGGCCTTACTGACACAGAGCTACAGAGGTTTTTTTTTATTTCCATCCAAGTTATACATCTGTAAAATGATGACTGCTGTGAACACATCTGCCAGGTGACAGACAATACAGGACATTAGCCACATGTGTCTGCTTACTACAGGAAAAAATCCAGAAGCCAAAATACTCAAAAATTGATTTTATATGATTTCTTTTCTACAGATATGTCTGTGCGTTTTTCTTAAAAAGTACAAAGAAAAAAGCCAACAAAGCAAACAAAATACAAACTTCTGAAATACAAAAACACACCCACATCAATCACACACATATTTGAAATAACTATATACATAAATATATAGAAATAAGTAATTATAAATTGGTCAGGGAGTGCTTTGCATTATAACAGTCACTGTTTGTGCTGAAACACAGAGCCAGCCATCACAGGGTTAAAATTTCAATGTGTTCCAATATGTCTTTCGAATCGTCTCTTTATTGGCTACAAGGCTAGGGGCGTTTCATAGCATGACATTTTAACTGGCTGAAGCAAATGTCGATCGAACCCAGGTGACCCCAATTCACTTCAGAGCCGTGATTGGGCTTTAAGCCTGTCTATCTCAGGCTCCCGGATACGGATTGACTTATGAGAGGTCTTGTTTGATTCCTAAGGCGTCAGAGAATAACATGGATGCGCTCATTGGCCGTTAGACGGCTGGAGTGAGAAGAGAGACGCTTTTGAAGAGCCCATAAGTGGAATCGCGTATCGTTTTTTTTGTAACTCGTAAAGGGCTCGTAAACTTCAAGATTTTGAGGCAATTAGCTCGTTTTGGATTAAACTGCTTAGATATTCCATTTCCTTGGACTCTTGTGGATTTATGAAAACAAAGTTTTTGGGATTATATCACCTCTGTGGATAAAGGGACAATGAAAAAGGTATGAATGCACAGACACCAGCTGCGCATAGCTTGCTATAAATCATCTTATGCTTTGTGTTGGCCTAATTGAATCTTGAGAGGCTAAGCTTTCAATTGTTGTGTCGCAAAACCATATATTTTGAAGACTTAATGCTTTAAAGTTATAAAAACGTTTATGAGTGGAGGTAACAGCGACGCCACAGCCACTAAGTGTGCCGTACACGGTACAGTGATCCTTAAGAAGATTTACAAGGTAATGGCCTTAGAATGGACCCTCTCTTTCACTGATTCAAATCAGTTTAGGAGACAGTTTTCTTGTTATTTTTCATGTTGTGATTGACTGCCGAATGACATCCGAAATCCAACTGAGAGTTTCCCACTGTAAATATCAGTCTGCCTGTGTCATTGTGTTGTTTTTCATTCATTTGTATTTGGCTATTTCTATTCCCCTGACTGTCCTGCCCCCTACAGTACCCTGTCGCCTGCCTATGGCAGCAAGTGGCTCTGATGATGCGTGTTCACTGGCAGCATCATTTCCAGGCTTCCCATTCTGGGAGCGTCGCAGCAACTTTGAGAAGCTGAAAGTTGAGTTGCCCGTGCCATATGTGCATAAAGTTGAAGTCCAGACTACTACTACTACTACTACTTATGCAAATCAAAGGCGTCCACCTCCACTCGCCGCCTCTCGTAAACTCACGAAATACTTTTTAAGTGACTGTTGTCGATATAAAATGAAGACAGATTCAACAGCTGCAGATTATTTTTCACACAAAATGTTTTCAGAAACACATTTTCGTAAAATAAGTGAACGTTTCCAAATGAGCCGCCATGTTGGTTGGTTTTGAAATCAGGAAGGAATCAAGGGCGTCCAGCTTGACTGCCTCTCAAAAACTCACGAAAATCTTTTAAACTGAATGCTGGCGATCTAAAATGAAGACAGATTCAGCAGCTGCATAGCCTATTTCTCGCATAAACTATTTTCGTTTAAATAAAGTTTAGAAACGAGCCGCCATGTTGTTCCTTTTGAAATCCGGGAGCAAACAGCCCACGAGTGAAGCATTTGTCCAATCAGGAGTAGCCATCACGGCTGTAGGAGGATCGTAAGTAAAGAGAAACTCATAACTGCTAGTGGAGAACATCATGCGTCCGATGCTGGGAAGCGGGGAGATCCCTGCCGTCAAAAACGCCACTGTTGACACATACTAACAGTTTAATAATGTTTAATAACAGGTAGGGGTCAGGTCAAATCAGCAGGTTAGTTCCAGTTCTGAGCTTTGTGAATGCTGGTTTGCAAACAATAACCTGTGCAGAAATAGAGGAGCGAGGGACTGCTTGACAGCCGTGTTATTTCCATATAATAAACATGGCTATGAAAAGTGCATTCCTTACAGGTGGAACAGCTGCTGCCCATGGCTCCAGCTCAGGGGTTGCCTGCTCCCATCCTGTCGGGGCCCCAGCAGGACACTGAGAATCCCCTGATGAGGCAGTGTTCCCTCTGGGAGACGCTCCCCTCTCTCCACTGTCTCCTGACGAAGCCATAGCGCCCTCAGCTGTGGTGCCTGGAGCCGGAGACAAACTTTCCTCTGCCTGAAAGAGGCGGAGGTCACATCCATTCCTATTACACTGATTTACATTTGTATTGGGTGCAGCAGCAGCGACAGAACATGTTGACTCAAACTGTACAGTATGTGGTCAGAGTTCGTGAATCTAACATAGGGAAAGGTCATCTTGGCCAAGGCGAAAATCCAAATAGGTTTTTGTTTGTGTTCATAGCTCTATTGCTTTGATTTTAAGATTTTTTTTTCTGCACCTGAAATCATCTTGACATCTTCCTACTACACTGCTCGTTCAAGGTGAAATGAAGTGGTTCACCATTTCAAATACTTCACTATTACAGACAAAACTAAAATCATAAGTCACTGATACACACCACAAATCTTCTCTTCTGCAGCAAGTGATGAATAAAAGGTTCTCATGTTGAAGGTACTACATCTAAGTTTTCTGTTTCGGCTCCAAACTTTATCTATTTCCCATTATCTTTATGACTAAAAAACTATTCATGTACAGGACAGCAACTTAAATCTGAATAATGTATTGAATAATTATAAGTATTATATCTATTATGAAAGTAACTGACAGCCTATTGCTGTCCCAGCTATTGAGTCTCTGTGTGAACGGACCATAATTGTTGGTGGTAGCCCTCCTTAACAGCACTTTTTCATATGAATCTTGAATATTCTCTTCCAGTGGTCATCACCCTAAATGGCAGCCTAAGATAACAACTCCACCAAAAAAGGATTTACTTAGCCCTGTTAGGTTGTCAAATATAACCTCGAGAATAATTGATTTATGAAGTGGGGCATGA